>OZ030010.1:117568167-117783167 GCA_964023405.1 Apodemus agrarius | reverse complement strand
GCCAATTAGAAAAGAGACTTAGATCTAGGAAGAAATTACCAAAAGAAAAGATACATGTAAATGCACCTGTAAAATGGAACACTCAGAAATACATATTTTCAGCTTTTGGAGGAATTTTAAATAAAGTAGCCAACCAGATCTTTGGAAAGCTTTGGTTAAGCTCTCCCCCCTCCCCTAAAACCTCTCTATAACTCAGAGGAAACAAAGGAAATTAAGACTTGGTTTCTCTCTTTGAGACACTTAATCTCTCTTTTACAAAAAGTCTTGCTGGCATTGCTGAATTGAAATTTTATTTTGAACTCATGTTCTTGAAAGTTCTAAAATTGGAGTCTACTTTCATTCCTAGTGAGCAGAATCTACTGGACATCTTTACTTTTGTAGATTCATACACATTTTAGGAACTAATTTCATTCTTTGAGATGGGCATAGAATTGAAGCCTACTGAGATCAAAAGAATCCCTAAGAGATGGCTGAAATCTAAATTAGTGGGTCTAGATTTGTCAGTCAGTGATAGAGTATATATGTTTTAGTATATGTAAAGTCCTAGGTTTGATCCCTTGCACCACCAAAATGTAAATTAGCTAATATTTGGTTTTATTTCATTATCTCAAATTTATATACAGAAATGATTCTATTTAATTAAGGATTTTGTTTAAATAGATTTTCAATAGTAAATGATTTTTGTTAGAAAATAATTATAATACCCAATGTCATCATTAGAAGGAGACAGAAAATAGTTTTTATAATTTAAAATTTGATGAAAATTTGAATATTAAGCTGGGATCTATGAGACTTCAAATAATTGGAGACTTCAAATAAAATGTATAGAGGCATACATTATAAACAGTTGTTACAGGTAGCCCATCACAGATTATCTCTCACAGTTTACATTCAAGTCAATGTCTTTATTCCAGCTGACTGAGAGTACACTCAGGTAATCTGGTCTTAACTATAACCCCAAGCATTTAGAGCAAGGGGCTTTTAAAGACAAAGAACACATCCTGGTATTTCATTCAGCAACTGGCAGCTGCAGTGGGAAGGTCTGCACAGGCAGGTAGATTAACAGAAGCTACGATAAACAGTTGAAAGTGGAGGTTTGCACAAGAAAGCAGTTTAATAGAAGCTAAGGTAAGTGGTTAGTTGGAGGAAGTGATTGCAGAAGCAGACACTTTAAAAGAAACCAAGATAAGCAGTTAGCTGGGGCATCTTCGCCTTGGGTCTTATAATAGATTTGAGTAATTTTCCAACGATTTCTCCATCAAGATCAAATTCTAGTTAAACCAGAAATGGCTTCAGCAGCAATAAAATATGGAGGTGCCTCTGTACTGTCTTGCCATATACCATATTGAAACAGATAATTAGGAAGTGAGGCTTCATGGAAGAATCTGTAGAAATTATTAGTTGGCTATCATAGAGTTTGATTACATCTTTGGCTTTCCCCTCTACATACAGTCTAAAATGATTCCTTCAAATAATTAAAGGAATTTGGTGTTAGGTGGGTAAGTCTGACAGTGCTTCATCATAGACAAGCTAAGGCAATTTTTTTCAAAGCTTTAGGAGAAATTTGGAGGTAGTAAATAATTTGGAGAAATATCTTTCATCCCTATGAATGATTTTAGAGTTGAGAGGTCAATCAGTGTAGTGATTTTAAGGGATAAAATATTGGGACTTGATTTTACTATAAGTTGGAAATATGTATCATTAGCATCTCTTAAAATATCTTCTGAGGCTTAGTTTTCTTATTTCTACAATGGAAATAATAATATTTACCATATTGCTATAGTATAGAACCTAAAAGAAACAATGTTTTTGTTTTTTTCTAAACTTTAAAGAAGCGCTGAAGAATGAATGAGGATGTTGACACATTCTCAAGTAACCAGATGGCTTCATTATCATTTTAATCATGACAGCATCTAAAACATGGAGTAATCCCAGTTGACAATTGTTAGGGAGAGAGAACAGTAAGCTACAATAGGGAAAGAGGATTGTGCCCAAATCTAGTGGGGGTTGCCCTAAAGAAACTGTCACTAGTAGTCCAACTATTGTAGGAGGGGTGATAGAATCTTGTTCAGTCTCAGCAACCCTGTATATAGAAGTGACTGATATAAATTGGAACCCTAATATTAATTATATATATAATTACATATGTGTAAATGTAAAATTATAAATTGCTTATGTTATTTTTAGTTCTTCAAAAAGTAAAAGGGTTTATATATATGACTCAACAATTTTCTTCCCAGGTGTCTATTTCAAACAAATGAAAAGTCAGCCTCACAGCTGTCTGGGCACGTATCCTGCAGGGGAGCGTCTAACTTTCAGGGAGTCCCGCCATTAGAGGGAGCCCTGAGGTCTGAGGTTGCCACCATCTTAGCTCCTGTAACAAAGCAGCCAGCTCAGCCAGGGATGCAGAGAAAACCAGAGTGAAGGATTGTTCAGGACACAGCCTGCCTGGGTTCCTTCTGCACATAGGAGGTGGGCAGCTCTACAGCTGCCTGGGCAAAGTATCCTGCGGGGGAACAGCTGACCTGCACAGATTCCCACAGTTAAAGGGAGCCCTTTGTTCTGAGGTTGCCACCATCTTGGTTCCTGTGACCAAGCAGGCAGCTCAGCCAGAGACCTGTGCAACATCTGACATGGGGAAGATCCCACTTCCTGATACTCTCTAGAGAACTGACAGGAGCAGGTTAATCGCCACTGCCCCTTTCCATTGGATGTGGTAGACCTGTGCCACATCTGACACTGGGAAGATCCTACTTCCTGATACTCTCTCGAGAATGGACAGGAGCAAGTTATTTGGTAGAAGTGGGGCATTTGAGAACCAGCATCATCAAGCCCTGTCTTGGGCCATTTGTCCTGCAGAGTGATCAGTGCTTGGAGGGGGTCCTCACAGCATCCACCATCTTCACTATCAGGAAGACCAGAGAGGCAACACTAGGTATGCAGAGACAACCCGAGTATAGTATTGCTTGGAACAAGGCACAACAGGGCTCCAACAGCACCCAAGAGGAGGGCAGCAAATCAGCAATCTGTGCCAGGAGAAACCCAGTCATCCAGGGGTGCAGAAATAGCCTTACAGGCCCACAGGAGATTCAAGCACCAGCCAGTGACAGCAGGACCAACTAACGCCAGACATAACCAGATGGCAAAAGGCAAACATAGGAGCGTTACTAACAGACATCAAGGCAATATGGCAGCATCTGAACCCAAATCTCCAACAATAGCAAGTCTTGGATACCCCAACACACCAGAAAAACAAGTTGGATTTAAAAGCACTGATCATGATGCTGTTAGAGGAACACAAAGAGGACATAAATAAATCTCTTTTTTTAATTTTTTTTTATTTTCTATATTCTATGTTTACATTCCAAAGGCTTTCCCCTTTCCCAGTTCCCACCCACCATAGTTCCCATAGTTCCTCTCCCCCCCAACTGTTCCCCAATCATTCCCCCCCCTCGGTTTCTTTACTAAACTGGATGCAATCTTTACAGGCCCAGGGTCCTCTCCTTTCTTCTTCTTGGGAATCATTTGACTTGCTATTTGTGTCTTGAGTATTTAGGGCTTCTGGGCTCATTAATATCCACTTATCAGTGATTGCATTTCATGTGCATTCTTTTGTGATTGGGTTAATTCACTCAGGATGATATTTTCCAGGTCTAACCATTTACCTACAAATTGCATGAATTCATTATTTTTAATTGCTGAGTAGTATTCCATTGTATAAATATACCACATTTTCTGTATCCATTCCTCCTTTGAGGGATATTTGGGCTCCTTCCAATTTCTGGCTATTATAAACCAGGCTGCTATAAACATAGTGGAGCATGTGTCCTTATTGCATGCAGGGGAATCCTCTGGGTATATGCCCAGGAGTGGTATGCCAGGGTCCTAAAGAAATACAGGGAACATGAATAATTTAGAAGCCCTTACAATGGAAACACAAAAATCACTTAAAGAAATTCAGGAGAATATGGGTCAACAGAGGCCAATAAAGAGGAAACACAAAATCACTTAAAGAAATGCAAGAGAAATTGAATCAACAGGCAGAAATCATGAAAGAGGAAACACATCTATTAAAGAAATAGAGGAAAACACAAACAAGTGAAGGAACTGAGCAAAACCATCCATGATCAAAAACAGAAGTAGAAACAACTAAGAAATCAAAGGGAGACAACTTTGGAGATAGAAAACCTTGGGAAGAAATCAGGGACCATAGATGCCAATATCAACAACAGAATACAAGAAATAGAAGAAAATCTCAGATGCCAAAGATACTATAGAAACCATTGACTCAACAGTCAAAAAAATGCAAAGGTGAAAAAGCTTGTAACCCAAAACATCCAGGAAATCCAGGAAACAATGAGAAGACCAAACCTAAGGATTATAGATATAGATGAGAGCAAAGATTTACAACTTAAAGGGCCAGCAAATATCTTCAACAAAATTATGGAAGAAAACTTCCCTAACCTAAAGAGAGTGATGCCCATGAACATACAAGTAGACTACAGAACTCCAAACAGACTGGACCAGAACAGAAATACCTCCCGTCACATAATAATCAAAACCCCAAATGTACTAAACAAAGAAAGAATACTAAAAGTAGTAAAAGAAAAAAGCCAAGTAGCATATAAAGGAAGACCTATCAGAATTACATCAGACTTCTCACCAGAGAGACCATGAAAGCTAGAAGATCCTGAGCAGATCTCATACAGACTCTGAGAACACAAATGCTAGCCAAAAGTACTATACCCAGGAAAACTCTCAATCACCATAGATGGAGAAACCAATATATTCCATGATAAAACCAAATTTAGACAATATCTTTCCACAAATCCAGCCCTACAAAGGATAATAGGTAGAAAACACCAATATAAGGAGGGAAACTACACCTTGGAAAAGCAAGATCATTACCTTCTTTCATCAAACCCAAAAGAAGATAACCACTCAAATATAAAAATAACATCAAAAATAACAGGAAGTAATAATCACTATTCCTTAATATCTCTTAACATCAATGGACTCAGTTCCCCAATAAAAAGATGTAGACTATTAGACTGTATTTGTAAACAGGACCTTATATTTTGCTGCTTACAGGAAACACACCTCAGTGTCAAAGACAAGTACTACCTCAGAGTAAAAGGCTGGAAAACAATTTTAGAAGCAAATAGTCTAAAAAAACAAGCTAGTGTAGCCATTCTAATATCAGATAAAATTGACTTTTAAACCTAAAGTCATCAAAAGAGACATGGAAGGACACTTCTTACTGGTCAAGGGAAAAATCCACTAAGAAGAACTCTCAATACTAAACATCTATGCTCGAAATGCAAGGGCACCCTCATTCATAAAAGAAACTTCCCTAAACCTCAAAGCATACATTGCATCTAACAATAATTGTGGGTGATTTCAACACTCCACTCTCCTCAATGAACCGATCAGGAAAACAGAAACTAAAGAGGGACACAGTGAAACTAACTGAAGCTTTGGACCAATTGGATTTAACAGATATATATAGAACATTTCATCTTAAAGCAAAACAATATACCTTTTTCTCAGCACCTCATGGTACCTTCTCCAAAATCTACCATATAATTGGTCACAAGACAGACCTCAACAGATATTAGAAGATCGAACTAATCCCATGCCTCCTATCAGATCACTATGGAGTAAGAGTGGTCTTCAATAGCAACAAAAACAGCAGACAGTACACATACACTGTATAATACTCTACTCAATGATACCTTGGCCAAAGAAGAAATAAAGAAATCAATGACTTTTTAGAATTTAATGAAAATGAAGGTGCAAAATACCCAAATCTATGGGACACAATGAAAGCAGTGTTAAGAGGGAAACTCATAGCCCTGAGTGTTTCCAAAAAGAAACTGGAGAGAACATACACTAGCAGCTTAATGGCACACCTGAAATCCCTGGAACAAAAAGAAGCTAATTCACTCAGGAGGAGTAGAAGACAGGAAATCATCAAACTCCGGGCTGAAATCAATCAAGCGGAAACAAAGGGAACCATACCAAAAAAATATCAACAAAACCAGGAGCTGGTTCTTTGAGAAAATCAGCAAGATAGATAAACCCTTAGGCAGACTAACCAAAGGGCACACAGACAGTATCCAAATTAACAAAATTAGAAATGAAAAGGGAGATATAACAACAGAAACTGAGGAAATTCAAAAAATCTTCAGATCCTACTACAAAGGCCTATACTCAACACAACTGGAGAATCTGGAGGAAATGGACAATTTCCTAGACAGATACCAAATACCAAAATTAAATCAAGATCAAATAGATCATCTGAAGAGTCCCATAACCCCTAAAGAAATAGAAGGGGTCATAGAAAGTCTTCCAACCAAAAAAAGCACAGGACCAGATGGTTTTAGTGCAGAATTCTATCAGACTTTCAAAGACCTATCACCAATATTCTTCAAATTATTCCACAAAATAGAAACAGAAGGAACACTAATCAACTCATTCAGTGAAACCACAATTATGCTGATACCAAAACCACACAAAGATCCAACAAAGAAAGAGAACTACAGGCCAATTTCCCTTATGAATATTGATACAAAAATACTCAATAAAATTCTTGCCAATTGAATCCAAGAGCACATCAAAATGATCATTCACCATGATCAAGTAGGCTTCATCCCAGGGATGCAGGCGTGGTTCAATATATGGAAATCCATCAATGCAATCCACTATATAAACAAATTCAAGAAAAAAACACCCATATGGTCATTTCATTAGATGCTGAAAATGCATTTTAAAAATTCAGTATCCTTTCATGCTAAAAGTCTTGGAAAGAGCAGCAATTCAAGGCCCATACCTAAACATAGTAAAAGGCAATATTTAGCCAACCGGTAGCCAACATCAAACTAAATGGAGAGAAACTTGAAGCAATCCCATTAAAGTCAGAGACTAGACAAGGCTGCCCTCTCTCTCCATATCTTTTCAATATAGTACTTGAAGTTCTAGCTAGAACAATTAGACAACATAAGGAGGTCAAAGGGATACAAATTGGAAAGGAAGAAGTCAAACTATCACTATTTGCACATGATATGATAGTATATTTAAGTGACCCAATAAACTCCACCAGAGAACTCCTACAGCTGATAAACAACTTCAGCAAAGTGGCTGGTTATAAAATCAACTCCAGCAAATCAGTTGCCTTCCTATACTCAAAGGATAAAGAAGCTGAGAAAGAAATTAGGGAAATAACACCCTTCACAATAGCCACAAACAATATAAAGTATCTTTGTGTGACTCTAACCAAACAAGTGAAAGATCTGTATGACAAGAACTTCAGGTCTCTGAAGAAGGAAATTGAAGAAGACAT
Source organism: Apodemus agrarius (assembly GCA_964023405.1). Classification (NCBI taxonomy): domain Eukaryota; kingdom Metazoa; phylum Chordata; class Mammalia; order Rodentia; family Muridae; genus Apodemus; species Apodemus agrarius. Next base: position 117,775,825 of record OZ030010.1, on the reverse strand, counting down.
CAGAAAATGGAAAAATCTTCCATGCTCGTGGATCAGCAGGATTAATATAGTAAAAATGGCCATCTTGCCAAAAGCAATATACGGATTCAATGTAATCCTCATCAAATCTCAACTCAGTTCTTCATAGATTTAGAAAGAGCAACTCTCAAATTCATCTGGAATAACAAAAAACCCATAATTGCTAAAATTATTGTCAACAATAAACGAACTTCTGCAGGAATCAGTATCCCAGACCTCAAGCAGCACTACAGAGCAATAGTGTTAAAAACTGCATGGTATTGGTACAGTGACAGGCAGGTAGATCAATGGAATAGGATCGAAGACCCAGAAATGAACCCACACACTTATGGCCACTTTATCTTAGACAAAGGAGCTGAAACAATCCAGTGGAAAAAAAAGATAGCCTTTTCAACAAATGATGCTGGCTCAACTGGAGGTCAGCATGCAGAAGAATGCAAATTGATCCATTCTTATCTCCTTATACTAAGCTCAACTCCAAGTGGTTCAAGGACCTCCACATAAAACCAGACACACTGCAAGTAATAGAAAGGAAACTGCCGAAGACCCTTGAGGACATGGGGATAGGGGAAAAATTCCTGAACAGAACACCAATAGCTTATGCTCTAAGATCAAGAATTGACAAATGGGACCTCATAAAATTACAAAGTTTCTGTAAGGCAAAGGACACTGTCAAGTGGACAAAATGGCAACCAACAAATTGGGAAAAGGTTTTCACCAACCCTACATCCAAAGGGGGCTAATATCCAATATATACAAAGAACTCAAGAAGTTAGTCTCCAGAGAGCCAAATATCCCTATTAAAAGTGGGGTACAGTGCTAAACAATGAATTTTCACCTGAAGAACTTTGAATGGCTGAGAAGCACCTTATGAAATGTTCAACATCATTAGTCCTTAGGGAAATGCAAATCAAAACAACCCTGATATTTCACCTCACACCAGTCAGAAGGGCTAAGATTAAAAACTCAGGAGACAGCAGGTGTTGGCGAGGATGTGGAGAAAGAGGAACACTCCTCCACTGCTGGTGGGAATGCAAGTTGGTACAACCACTTTGGAAATCAGTCTGGTGGTTCCTCAGAAAACTGGGCATGACACTTCTGGAAGACCTTGTCATACCACTCCTGGGCATATATCCAGAGGATTCCCTGGCATGCAATAAAGGTGCATGCTCCACTATGTTTGTCGCAGCCCTATTTATAATAGGCAGAAGCTGGAGAGAACCCAGATATCCCTCAATGGAGGAATGAATACAGAAAATGTGGTATATTTACACAATGGAATACTACTCAGCAATTAAAAACAATGATTTTATGAAATTCTTATGCAAATAGTTGGATCTGGAAAATATCTCAAATGAGGCAACCCAATCACAAAAGAACACACATGTAATGCAGTCACTGATAAGTGTATATTAGCCCAGAAGCTCTGAATACCCAAGACACAACCCACATATCCAATCATTCCCAAGAAGAAGGAAGGAGAGGGCCCTGGTCCTGGAAAGGCTTGATGCAGCTTTGTAGGGGATTACCAGGGCAGAGAAGTGGGAGGGGGTTGATTGGAGAATGGGCAGAGGGAAGAGGGCTTACGGAACTTATGGGGAGGGGGGAACCGGGAAAGGGGAAATCATTTGGAATGTAGACAAAGAATATAGAAAATATAAAAAAAGTAAAATAAAAATTAAATGAAAATAAATAAAAAAATGAAAAGACATCCTCATGAAGTCCTTCACCACAATATCCACACTGCATATTGGAATCATTATCATCTCCAAATAGCAAGAAACTACATGTCCCTCATGTGATTAATGAATGATATATTGTTTTTGCATAAGCTATTATTCAACCACAAAAATTAATGAGGTTTAATATATTATGAAGCTTTTAGGAACCTTAAAATCATGTTATGTGAAATAAACTAAACACAAAAATAATATTTTATATGATTATATTTATGTCAAGTATCTACAATAGTCAAATTTGTATAGATGTACAGATTAATAGTCTTCAGAGGTAGGAAAAATTAGAGTTTAGAAATTGTTTAGCAATTAGGTAGTAATAGTTATTCAACTATACTTTAGAAGATAAATATTAGATTTGTATACTTTATATTTGTATACTTTAGAAGGTAAATATTAATGCAGTGATATTTGTTTGGCTTAACAAAGACAATAAGATGAAATAATTTTTAACAGAATAGTAAACGTGAAAATATTTTGGAAGTATTAGGAGGTATGTGTTTGTTAGAGTAGGTGTGACCTAGTTTGAGGATTTGTGTTACTGGGATTGGGTTTGGGATTTCAACAGCTTATTCTAGGCTTGGTCTTACTTCTCTCTGTCTTCTGGGTATGGATATGATGTAAACTCTCCAGCATTCTGGATGCCTGTCTGCTGCCATGCTCCCCACTGTGATTATCATGGACGAAACCTCTAAAATGAAACTGTAAGAAAGCCCTCAAGTACTTCTTTTATAAAAGTTGATTTGGTAATGCAATCTCTTCACAGCAACAGAACAGTTACTAAGACAATATGCATATCTTGTTTAAGGCCAATCACACAGTTGTCACTTATCAAAAGCACCTTGACCAGCTAGCTGTGAGTTTTAGTCTTATCTCCTATTTGCTGCAAAGAAAGGCATCTTTGATTAAGATGACATTAGTATATAAGTATAAAGAAATACTTGGGAAGTAATATAATAGCATGTTTATTTCACACTACAAAGCTTGTAGGTGCTTTCCTGGTGCTAATGAACTCCTTAGTCATGGGCCTTTGCTTAGCCTGAACTCCCTCCTCTGTAACAGCTTTCCGGTCTATTCAGAAATGTTTTGTTTATACTCACAACAATTGTGCCACTATTGTACCTGTAAGCACATATAGCCTGTGATGTTGCTTTTGTATCATGCAAACTTCCAAAGTTGTGGAAGACCAAGATTGATAGCTTTTCTCTTTCAGCTGCCTGCAGAACAATTTCAGGCTCTATAAAAGCTAGTTAGCAGGGCAGAAGCTACCAAGTCAGTTTCAATATAAGTGGTATCTTTAGCAAAAAGGTATTTCCCTCTAGGGCATCCATGGTCAACAACTCTAAGGCTATCATCTCACACTAAACTAATTTGAAAATAAACAATATTAAAAAGTCAATACAAAGACCAACCAAAATCAATATAATTACAACAGAATGACCATGTGTAATCCCTACCCTGTTATTATTTCAATTTTATTTGTTATATTTATACACCCACAAAGTAAAATGTTTGACCTTATAGTACAGAAATAATAATTTTTAGGGCTTTTTATTGGTAGATAATGCCTGAGGCCATTATACTATATATTAATAGAATTAAAGAGACGTTAAGGTTAAACTGAGGCTTGTGGAAGAGAAAGATAGTTATAAGGTGACCCATTTTCTCAAATACCTTATTCATGTGAAATGTTTTTATTATATCTGGATCAAAAGATGATTTGTCTTAGAAGTTTTTTTATGTAATTTTGAAGATTCTTTCCTCCTCATGAAATTAGAGATGACAAACTGACAGTTTGAAATTTCCTCAAAAAATGAATATAATATGTAGTGGGTAATAATTATGAAAGAGTTCCGCCCCACCAGGCCTCTGCACCACTCCTTCCAGTAATCCGGTAAAGCATGACTCTTAAACTTGAATAGTTAACCAAATATCTTTATGTATACAAAACTCCCAATTACGTAATGCCAAATTATAATGATAATTCTTATCCCAATATTTCTTACCTCTCCAATACACCAGAAATACATCTGAAGTCATCTGGATTTCCATGCCTCCATACCTGCTCGCTAGTCTTGTCCTCCGAGCTTCCCTCTCTCTCCTCCCCTCACTTCTCTTAGCTCCTCCTCCTCTCTCCCCTCCAATCACTGGCCTCTCACTGCTTCAATGTGAATGGATAGGAAATATCTTGCAGCAATAATATATAAGTTATGCCTTTGCCTTAGATTAGACATAATTAAACAACTTTAAGCCAAAATATTTAACTAGTTTACCAATTTACCAATGTTATAAGAATTAAAATTATGATATAACTTAGCTATTATTCTGATTTAATAATTATTATACTATAATTAAATACTTTATTATACAATAATCAAATATTTTTGCCTTGTTACAAGCAAGTGTTTATTTGCCTTATTTTGTGGTTCCACACGTACAATATTCTTCCTAAAACTATCTCATTAATGAAATGTCTTAATATTTACATTAATTATTAATCTGCATTCATATTTTTTGCCATTTAGAAATATTTAATGATTGTTTTGTATGTAATATAGTTTTCATAATCAACATAAATTATAATTATATTTTATAATTACAGTCTCCTAATAATACGTATACATTTATACCTTATTTAGTTAATGAGAATTTCAATAGGCAAATTACAAAATAGTTTTATTCCAGACTTCAACATCAAGAATGCTTACCTCTTCTACAAGTGAATACACATGTAGTAGTAAATAGAATGCTTTATTAATACTCATCAATTTGTTGTGTTGATGAGATAGAAGGGTGATATTATAGATTCTTAATCTATGCTATCTGATGCCATATATAAATTGAAGTATATCCTTACAATTTGGGTCTGAAATGTCTCCTACAGGCTCAGGTCTTTTAATGTTTAATCCCTAAGTGTTAATATTGTTTTGGAAGGGTATAAAACCTTTGAGAATTAGGACCTAGCTAGGATATATACATCACTAAGGGCAAGATTTTGAGGATAATATTCTGGCTCTTCTTCTGGTTCAACTTTTTGCTTCTGGTTTGCTATCTCGGAGGTATTCCATCATGGCTTTCCAATACTAAAGCTCTAAAACTGTGCACAAATAAACCTTCCCTGTTAAGTTACTTCTGTCAGATAGTTTGTCACAGTGATTAAGAATGTGACTGAGACAGTGGGTTAGTGCCCTGGTTTGGATATAAACCAGAACCCAATGAATTTTTTAAATACTGGTTTTCAGATTGAAATGTTGCATTTGGTCAAAGGTTGTTACTGGCAGAGGGAACTTGAGGGAGATACCTGCTTATGTTTCTGGCTTGAGTGTCATGCATTTCATCCACCACTGAGATATAAAATCTTGGCTATACACTTCTATCATCATGAAAGAACCCTACTGTGTATTTCCCATAAAAAACTGCCCACTAAACCATGTACCCAAATAAGCCTTTCCTTTAAGTTGCAGGTAGACTGTTATACAATGTGAAAGCAATTTATTCAGATAGTATTTTTTCTTTATTTTTTACTTTTAAATTTTTATGTATTTATTACTTTTTAAATTTTATTTACATTTCAAGTGTTATCCCCTTACCTTGTTCCCCCACACACACACTTCCCTAAACTCCCTATCCCATCCCCCTCACCCTGCTTTGATAATGAAGATTGTAGAAGTATGTATGTGTCCATTTTGATCTTTCAGTGGTTAAGGTTGAATTTCAGGCAAAACACAATTTATTTCAATACTGAGCCTGGAGTTTGATATTGTCAATAAAATACATATAATCCGTGGGGGGAGGGGGAATGATTGGGGAATAGTTGGGGGGGGGAGAGGAATTATGGGACGTATGGTGGGGGGGAACTGGGAAAGGGGAAAGCCTTTGGAATGTAAACATAGAATATAGAAAATAAAAATTAAAAAAATACATATAATCATGCAGTTCATCTCCAGTATAAGAAAAGGTGTTTTGGGGCTGGAGAGATGGCTCAGTGGCAAAAGGCGGTTGCTCCTAGAGTGGAGGACTTGGGTTCAGTTTTAGCTCCATATAGTGGCTCAAACATCTGCAACTTCAGTCCAGGGGAACACAGTGACTCCTTCTGGCTTCTGAGGACATTGTACACATGCACATGGTGCACATCCATGTATATGGACAAAAAACATACATATACGATAAAAGTAAATCTGTTTTTAAATATTTTAGATAGCAGAATCCTGTTTTACCTATGTACTCTGGAAGTCAGAATTCTTCCAAAGTTTATAGGACAGGTTCTACTATGGGTGGAAGACATTTATCCTTACTTCTTTCTCTCATTTTCTGTTATTCAGTCCAGGATCTTTCATAAAAAGAACTTTTCTTTAAGCTTTGATATTTTAATACAATTTCATGAATTCCCTCTTCTCTTTCCTCCATCCAAACCCTCCCATGCATACCTATCCATGTTCTCTTTCAAATTCATGCCCCCCTTTTTATAATCTTCTCCATTTGTATAGTAAATGTATATGTTTTCAGGGCTGACTATTTTGTATGGAGTCACCAATTGGTGTGCTTCTTTGAAGAAGACTATTTCTCCCTTTCTCAGTATTCCTCGGATGCTGGCAATCATTGTGTAGGATTAAGACATCATGGTCTTTCCCCCCAACCAATCTAGCAGGTCTACTATTGTCTGTGTTCACCTTACATTTAGGTAGTCATGCTGGTGATATTCTTATGGGTGCAGTTTCTGACATTGTGAAAAGACAGAACCTTAGAGCAACACTCCCAAAATTCCCTGGCACTTAGAGTCTTTCCACTTCCTCTTCTGTAATGATTTCTGAGCATTAGATTCAGGAGTTGTATTGTAGCTGTATCCCTAGGGATGATGCTATAGCTTTGCACTTTGACTGGTTAAGTTATTTTTCTTCTTTGTTATTTTCTGTAATGGTCTCTGTCTGTTGTACCCCTTCTTGGTGAGGGATGATGACTACATGTCTCTCTGTGTATAAGGAGAAATGTTTATAGATTGTTGTTAGGGATTATGCTGGTTTAGTAATTGTAGGCTTTTCTTCGTTTTCCATGACATCACTAGACCTGGGTATTTGGCTAGATTTATGATACCAGGGCTTATTTTTCTCTTTCTGAACATCATAATTCTAATTAGAGAGTTATTGGATCAATGGGAGGAGAGGTCCTTGGTCCTATGATGGCTCAATAGATGCTCAACAGATCGAGGGCAGGGAGGTGGGAATGAGGAGGGTGGAGGAACACCCTCATAGAAGTAGGGGGAGGGAGGATGGGATAGGGGCTATCCAGGATGGGGAGTGGGGAACCAGGGAAGGGTATAACATTTGAAATGTAAATAAAGACTATATCCAATAAAAAATTGTAAAATCGAGAGAGAGAGAGAGAGAGAGAGAGAGAGAGAGAGAGAGAGAGACAGAGACAGAGACAGAGACAGAGACAGAGACAGAGAGTTGTATGTGTGCCACCACTACATCCTTATGGTTATTGTGCTATGCTGGTCATATCATAGACACCATATCTAGGTAAGACTATTGCTTGCTATGCTTTCCTGAAAGCTTGCATTATGACTTCAGATATCAGGAAAGCCAGCAACTAGGAAGGAGGCATTCAGGCCAGTCCCAGCTCAGAAGTCTCATGTTCCAGTGTCTGAAGTACTTATTATCTTCAGCAATAGAGGCTTATCTTCTACTTTTAGAGGCCAGCTAAGGGCAATAGCAATAACCCCTAATGTTTTGGGTGTTTCTTGAACAACTCTAATCAACAACTCAAAAGATGGCATCTCATATTTGGTGTTGGGTTTTTGTTAGATGCTCTTTGGCTTTTATAAGGAGTATTCTCAGGCCTGATGATAAAATTTCATTTAAGTTTGTTATCTATTTATACACAGACTTATGTGTATTATAGATTTCATTTAGGTAAATAGGAAATGATATCATTCTTTGTTTTTTACAGACACCCTAACTGTTATCTTACCCTCCTGTCTCCTTAGGTATCTCACTCTATCTTCGTCTTCTCCAATTAGAGTCCCCACTTTTCTCATACTCTGCATCATATTGCTTATAACTTGCTATTCTGATCTTTTGTGCTCCTCAACCCTCCTTTTCTGGCTAGGCTTCCATTTTACTTTCTGGGTTTCTACAGTTACTCCTGGGTATGTACTCAAATCTGAAGATTTATAACTGGGAGCTTTCAATGAAAGAGAATGTGTTTTGTTTCAGGTTCTGTGTCTGGATTACCTCACATAATATGATCTTTTCTGGTTCTACCTATTTAACTCAAATGACAATTTCATTTTTCGTTGCAGCTGAATAATATCCCATCATGTATTTATACCACATTTTCATTATCTATTCCTTGGTTAAAGGACATTTTGGTTGCTTTCATTTCCTGGATATTATGACTAGAGTAGCAATAAACATGAATGAGCAAGGATCTGTTAAGTAGGGTGTCCTGTCCTTTGGACATACACCAAGGAGTGGTATATCCAGGTCTGATGATAGATTTATTCTTAGATTTCAGAGAAATTTCCACACTATTTCCCAGAATGTTTGGACAAATTTGCAATAGGACTAATGGTGATTGAGGGTTTCCCTTTTCCCATACCCTCTCTAGCATTTGTTGCTGATTGTTTTGTTGATCTTTCTCATTTTGTATGCCACCCCAGGTTTGTTTTTTTTTTTTTTTGATCTTCCTAACATCCATATCTCCAGGGTCATATTCTTTAACTAATATGACCAAATCAGCAACCAAGCACCTCTAAGAATCTTAATTTTTTACAACTTGGCCTATTCTTTTGCCCACTGTTACTTCATCTATGTTCCTTCATAAAACTGATCCCTGGTAATATCATGTTCTTTGTCTATTACAGGGCTGCACATAAACAAGGAAAATCACAATCCTATGTTGTATTAAAAAGAAAGAAAAAGAAGCCTCTAAAATATATCTATATACCACTAACAAGAACCTGTGACTATATAATCTTTATGACAAAAAGAATTTGATGGATATGATTAGCATTATAGGCCTTGCTTGATATGGGGAGAATTTTCTGAATTTAATTCCCTGAGTTCTTCAAGTGGAGTATGTTTCTTGGCTATGTTTGCTGAGATACAACAATTGAAGAAAGTTTTATATGAGAAACACTCAAGAGTTGCTAGAATTGAAGATAAGGGAGGGTAGGACATGAACCAAGAAGCACTCAACGAGTCAAGAAAATGGATTCTTTTCCAAAGCTCCCAGAAAGGAGGGCATCTGCATGGGTGTTGCAGTTTTATCTGGGGATCAGTCATGGTAGGGTTCTGACTCACAGAGCTGTAAGGTAACTTACAGCATCCACTAAGAGGTCTTATTTTAAATTAAGGTCCTCAAATTTCAGACTTAGAACTGGCTAGAAATTCTACTATATTGCCTTTGCATATTTGCTTCCTAAGCTTTTCTACCCTGAAATTGTCATTTTATTAAAAGCTCTAAATGCTTCCCTTTCATCTAAAGTAAAACCAAAATATCTATCTATCTATAAATATGTAAATATTCTAGAAGAATTTTCTTTACCTTTCTATTAAATATACCTAACTAACTTTAGTGGGTTTGTTTTGCTTCCATCAAAGGCTAGTCCTTCCATTGTTCTGATCTTGTCAAGGACTTTTCACCCGCTATTATCTCCTCTCTGTTCTGCATCACCAATTTTCTTTGTAATCTTGTGATCGTCGAATACATTTCTGTATTTTCATTGATCGCAAATTTCTCTTTAAATATTGCAGCATTTTCCTGTTCTCCATTAAAATTTCTTTAAAAGATTTATTTATTGTTGCTGTTGTCATTTTCACACCTATTTTTTTAAATTAAAATTTAAAGTTAGTGCAAAAAACAATGGGTTTCATTATGGCATTTTATATGTATACTTTGTTCATTCATGTTTACTTATGACCCATTATTAAATCTACAGAATCCTATTTTGAAATCCCATGGTTAACATTTAGTCCTCATATTAGTGGGTTTTTCATAAACATCTGACAGTACTGACAATTGCTTTATACTAGAAATTACTTTCCATCGGTTTCCAGAACATTGTTTTTTATTTGTTTCTTTCTTTCTTTTTTTTCCTGCATAACTAGGGGCCATTTACTCTTCTTTGCTTATTCCATTCCTTGGTCCTGTTTCTAACTGTAGTAGATATCCAAGACTCAGTTATGGCCTCTCTTTATCTATACTGTCTTCATAAAACTAATTTTGCCCTTCCTCCTGAGTTACATGTCAGTGCCTTGAAAATGTGTGTCTCTGACCCTGACCTATTTAAGTTCTTTATTTGTACATGACAACTCTTTGTGTCCACTTGAATATCCACTGGGCATCAAGAACTTCATCCAGAGTTCAACATAGCACTTCACAAGCAGGATGCATTTTGCTATGAGCCATTTGCATTTTCCCACCCAGTGACAGACATTTTCAACTAAGGATTGTAGTCTGTAAGCAAAAAAAAAAAATGATTTCATAGGAGACTTGACTTTTCTCAGTCTCATTTATATAGTATATTAAAATTTTTGCTTCTTTGCAAGTAAGACAGGGCAGTTCAGGCTAATTCTTATAAAGGGAGAGTGACTCGAGACAGTGAGGGAAATCCTACTCCTCACTTGCACAGGTCTTAAATCTAGATAAAGAAAATGAAGGCGGGCCTCACTAGAACTGGGAATAATGCTAAACTACACACTAGTTGGGATGGAGGGCTTTTCTTCAGAGGTAGACTTTCCTTACTTTTCTTTTACCATGTAGCTTTGCCACCTTTTCACATTTCTGGCATGTTCTGCCTACTGACCTTAAACATAGCTTTAACTATGTTTAAACTATGTTTAAAAAACCTCATTATTTTGAAGATTTCCCACCACTCCGATGCTCTAAATATGCTGTATAAAACATGGATCTACCTTAGTAATGACTTCTCAGCTCATTCTGTTCATTTCTCAATGTAACTTTTTGTGTGTACTACCCAAAAGTAGTATGTGCTTAGTTCACTTGTTTTAGAGTTGGTTCTGATTCTGCTTTGAGTGCCTATCTATAGTCTGGAACCTATAGCTAGGAAAGTGGACTCATATGCTGCATTTCCAACAATAGGCGCTGTGTGGGGCCCAATTTGCTATAGAAGAATTTGTCAGTGGAACATACTTTATCCGGGGACGTTAAATTCCTAAGTGCTCAAGCACAGAGTAGGCCTGCAATGCAGCAGAATAACTGGTCTCTTGTTTCAGAGTTGAAAGACACTGAGCATCTCTTACTCCCTTATCATCTAATCTAGATTCTCTTAGGAAACATTGCACCAACTAAGCATATATTGATACAAAAACTATGAGGTTGATAAAATTAAGAAGTAACCATATGGGATATCCAAATAGTAGCAGTAAATGGGTTAGTTTCCTTATAAGCTAACTTGCATTATAATTTGAATAAGCAACTCATGCAGTTGACGAATCATCAGAAACGAGAGCTAAGGATGAGACTTGAAGATCCTTATATTTCATTACAGCTGTGGTAAGCTCCTCTTTGTGAGTTCTTCTCACAATACAATGCCTTCTTCCTATTTATGAGTATCTCCTAACCCTGCAAATTGGACTTTCTGAGGAAGATGGTTTAGAACCTGTCCTTGTAGCACAAACCTCAAATTTGCACTTTATTTGATAACGAAATAATTCATAAATGTATATGAAGTTTGAGAAATACTTTACCATAATATCTGATACTGTCCATCTAGTTTCTAATGTCCTAACAGCTTCTGACATCAAGAACATATTACGATGGTTGTATTCTGTTTACAGCTATTGGACCTTTGCATGCCATTGGCAATTGAATGATAGTGATTGGAATCAAGCAAACCACCAGTTTCCAAGCTTTCTGCCAGCTACTATAATCTCCATTGAATCACAGAAAGAGTTTATGAATTGAAAATTACCTACTGCATGTTTTGGGATCAAGTATTAAATCAAAATTTGGGGTCTTTGCTTTTTTAGACTAAATGTTCACCTTCCTGTCATTAAAAAAAAAATCCTTGCCAAATAATTGTTGATCAAAGTCATCTATATTTTTTGTTTTTATAAACCATAGGGAAGAAAGTGCAGGAGGTATGCAGCACATGGAGTTTGATTGCTGGAAATACTTGTCAATATTGAATGTAATCCAGAACATATGTGTGTAAAAGTAATTAGTTTCATTTACCCTTTTCACCTACCTAATCACCCAAGGCTGTGAGTAATTCACTACATTTAGCTCTACAGATACCAACACTCAAGAGGTTTAATCTATTGACTCATATCATCCAGGTGGCATTCCCTAACTGGTTGCTGTCACATGGGGAGACACAGACAAAGGACCAACCAGTCAGTACTGAATCTACTTGTGAACAACTTGCTGGACTATTTCAGTGCCTAATGGCTAAAGATAAGTTTTGTATAGAATGCTATGCTCCTAGACATTTGCTTTGTTGATGGTCCCTCCCAAGAACCAGTCTAGGCATAGGTGAGGCTTCTCGGGTCACCATCCAAACTACCTTTGTGGTAAGTATATTGTCCTATGTATTAAGGCTTTAGAGGTTTTCTATCTAAACTTCTCTAGCTCTGATTTATAAGTTTTGCCCCTTGAGATTCATCATGGAAGTCATGAGAACAGGTCTCTGTTCTCAATTTTTTACCCAAGAATGTTTTGCTTCCACCATCCCTTTTTTTTTAAAATCAGGAATTAGTTGCAACTCTCATTCCTTCTTTAGCCAATCTAACTCAATTTCATTTTGAAGCTGTAGCACGGCATCTCTTTCACCATGCATTCTTCCTCTATCTCTTATTTATGGGGGAACTTATTGGCTTTTCATGAAGTTTTTACACTTTGGAAACTCAGAACCTCTTTCTTATCTCTCAGAAATCTTAGCTTTTTGTACGCCAAAGCCTTATCTCTCAAGACAGTGGCTCTGCAAGGGGTTTGAAAGTCACAATTTCAAAGCAAACTCCGAGACTGTGATTCTTTGTTTTATGCATTGGATTCTTATCCAAGATAATAAGTCTCAGCCTCAAGGTCTAACTTTAATGGGAAATGCTGAGGGGGTAATGAGGGGTAAAAAAAGAGAATGAAAATCTATCTGTTAATGCTCCAAGATATTATGTCTCTCTATTTCTCTTCCTAGTAAATCATTGCATTTGGATACTTCAATATAGCTTTTCTCCCCATAGCACCCCCACCCCTAGAAATTATGCAGGACCCTTGAAATATTCCTATGAGCTTGTGGAGTCTCTGCCTTTGGTTTTGTCATGATTCAGAAGGGACTCATATTTGCACAGAATCTGTGTGTCTAAAATAATAACTCCAATATTTAGAATTCTTAGGATTAGTTATTAGAATGAGCTGTGAGAATTGTTTAGTCATTGAGATTGGGGAAAAGTGGGCTGGAGAGATGGCTCAGCCATTAGAGGCTAGGCTTACAACCAGTAATATAAGAGACTGGAAAAAAGCTTCTAGTTTAAGTGGAGCTAAGGGAAAGCTAGGATGAACATCAAATTAGTGTGAACAGTTTTTCATTATTTCTTTTATTTTTGAGATTATAATTATACAATTTCCCTCTTCCCTTTCCCCCATCCAAGCCCTCCCATAAACCACTCAATGCTCTCCTTATAAGTCATGGACTCTCTATTCGTTAATTCTTGTTACATACATATATGCACATGGACATACATATCAATTCCTATATGTATCCTACTTAGTCTGTTAATGTTAATCATATGTATACGATTCAGGCCTGACCCTTTGATATTGTACAACCAGTTGGTATGTCCGTCCCTGCCGAAGACTGTTTCTCCTTTGCTCAGTGTTCTTTAGTTGCCTGTGATACATTGTGTAGGGTTAAGGACTCTTGGTTTTTCCTGCAACCACATTGGATGCCTATTGTCTTTATTGAGCTCAGGTTGGATATATCTATAAAACAGTTGCTGCACCTAAAGTTCATGGAACATTGATGAAGAGGAGGTAGAAAGACTGCATGTATTAGATAATCAGAGTTTTTTATAAGAATGTGTTTCCTAGTAATGGCTGAAGCTATACCCATGAAGTCTAACCAACATAAAGGCTTTATTTTTACATTTCCATTCTATCTCTGCTACCTTACATGTAGAAGACACCAACACATATATACACATACATGTACATACATGTACTTCACACATAGGCTAGCCTGTAGGGCCCTGTATTCTGGCTTGTTATCTCATTGAACCAAAACTCATGCTTAAAACATGGTGCAAGTGCCAAATCAAAGATGGAGGGGGATGAATTAAGTCTAAACATGGAGGTAGAGACCAATGAACTTATAATCTTGGATGAGTAATCCACTGTCTCTCATACAATGCAACACTCTTGTAGTAGTGCTATAGTGTATGGCAGGCCTAAATAGAGAAAGAAGAGAGATAATTATTCACTATTTGTATTGCCTGCCATCCCTTAGACCTGACTTTTATGAACCTTCAAGTGATATATGAAAATGTCCTTTGGTTGTCTGAATTATTTTGTCAACATCACCAGAAAGAAAGAGAAGGCCAGCCACAGTGCTTGTGAAATGCCTTTAGTGCACCAACAATGATTCTGCATATGGTGTGGACTGTTAGGATTCAGTATATGTAATTCTTCTCACTGGCTCACCAGTTTATGACCAAAACTGCCACTGAATATCCATAAAACAAGCAATTTCCATTTGTTTTGGGTTCATTTTGCAATGTCTTCTAATTTATTGCTGTCTTCCTGTATCTATACTCTGGTAGAAGCTTTACTTGGATTCCAGCCTTGGTTATGCAGCAAAATGTATTCAATGAGGCAATACAAAATATATTGGCAAGTAGAAACTTGGACGCCTTACTTATTGGGGGTTTTGCTTCCCTGGATTCTGCTGGAACTCTTGGTTACATGGCAGTAAGCTTGTTGGATTATGAAAAACATGTGGTCCAGTTACACTTTCATCCCAGCTGACAGCCAGCCAATTTCCAGACATGTTAAGTGATGTCCTTGACTGCCAACTAACTGGAGACCAGTTCATAACTGAGTCCATCTGATTTCAACCCAAATTACAGACTCATAGAGTTGGGAGCTAAATAATTGTCATACAAAGCCACCATATTTTATGTGGTTTGTTGAACAACAAACATTAATGGATTCACCATTCAGGAGAAGAATTTCCAGTATGTGTGCTGAGGATCAAATGGCTTATCAGTAGAGCAGTAAGTAGGCAAATTCAACACTTATTCTCTTTTATGGCCTCCTTAGGCTCTTCCAAATATGCCTGTTGGTGTTCTTTAATCCTGCAGGAGGAAGTAGTGAAAAAAATGAAAAATCTTGATTATGATAGACGATAAATATTGAGTGAAAGTAACTGTGAACTTGTCCAGATATAACAGGCTAAAATTCTTTTTTGTTTTTTGTTTTCCGAGACAGGGTTTCTCTGTATAGCCCTGGTGTCCTGGTACTCACTCTGTAGACCAGACTGGCCTCGAACTCAGAAATTCGCCTGCCTCTGCCTCCCAACTGCTGGGATTAAAGGCATGTGCCACCATTGCCTGTCCAGGTTAAAATACTTTATGGGATGAAATTAGGCCCCAAAAACTATCTTTTCCCTATCTTTCTTCTGAGTATCTTCCCAATGCGAAGAAAGGTGCTTATCTTGCTATGAGTTCATAGAGCATGAGGAAATGTAGTTATCTTTAATTTTTTCTTATTGTTTCTTTAGCTTTGCAATGATGGAAGACAAAATAGAAAGAAAAAGATAAAAGTTTTCCATTGGCTCAATTTACCACTATTAATATTTTAATAGCTAGCTTAGATTGAATATTTAATCATCACTGTGCCAAACTCTTTATATGCATTGTTTCACGTAATCCCCTTAACAACATATGAGATAATATATTATTTTCCCCAATTTTACAGTTGAAAAAACTAAGAGAGATTAAGTTACCTAAATTCCTGCAATGAATAAAATGGCTAAAATCCAGAACAGTCTGATTACAAAGAAGTTGATTTCATTTTGGCAAAGCATTGCTTCTTAAATGGATGGTAGCATTTTAAAAATTATTGCTAGCAATTATTTTACTTGCAAGAAAGAAACAAATATTGAGAAGGACTGGGAGAGTGTAAGTAAGAGCTACGGGACTGGTTACAATGTTATGTGCAAATGAGGGCCCTGGGCAGAGAGTAAAGTTAACAGGGGCCACTTTCCTGCTCTTGGATAGATGTTCTTGCTCTAGGGGATTCACAGAGAATAAAGATGATGTCAATGATTCTTGCTGAATTTGGCCCAGGGAAGGAGAAGCCAAGTTTTTCTTCTTAAAGTAATAGTGCTTTTCAATGAATTTTCCTGACAACAGCTTTCTTGTAAAGAAACCAAAGAAGATAAACCACCAGAGAAAACACAATTTGTTTTACAGGCATCTTCTGATACCTATGTATATATTGATCCTGTGCAATGAAGTATTGGTATATCATGAATGTGTTTTTGATATGATTACTAATGTAAATGATTAACCATTTCCAGGGAAAGAAGATTCTCCTTTGAAGTAACTTCCTAATCTACTCAAAGGGCACACATTGTACAAATTATAGAGAACATTTACTTGAAAAAATGTTTAGAAACTATTTTAATGATGACATTTTTCAAACACTGTTTCTAGATTTGTAAGCACTCATAGGAAACAAAAGGCTCTTGGCTGTCCAGTCATCCTTATGTAGCAGCAGGCTTTTGGAGATTCAATGCTACTCTTATATCTTTGTAGCCTGTGGTAGAAGTTATGAAAACTTTGTCCTGTAGAACAGACTACTTCAGCCCATTAATGAATCTGTGTAGCTACAGCTGTGCCAATTCTTCCAGATGTGTATCTATCACTAAATGCTAATTAATACATAGTCACACAATAAACTGGCTATACTTGATCCCAGTTTTTCTCACTATAGTAAATTGTATTCGTAAGGAGCCATGATGCCTTGGTGTTGAGGGGAAATGATTAGGTTGTATGTGTGGTATGAAAGTCACCTACTTTGCAAACATTGGTTTTCTTCACATTTCAATTCTATTTCCCAATGAATGAATATGATATGAGAAAAAGAAGGATACATTTTTTGTGCCAGAAATAGATCACAAGTCAATACTTAATGCAATTTCTAAAGTTTCATCAGTTAAATATTCTCCATAATTTTATGAACTATGTGCTCTATGATTTGGCTAAGATTGTCATTGTTTGTAGCAATCCCTTTGAATATTTACTTTCAAGTACATTCTATTTTCTTCTTTTAGCAATAAGTGAAATAAATGATTTGTCACAAGATATTGCATAGTTTTAGAATATAGTTTCTGAAATTAAAGGTTTCGTGTGAATTCCAAACAGTGAAGATTTTCTTGTTGCTAAGGAAACTGTTCTGTGTAAATCGTGAGTAAATACAATGAATGGTAGTTAGATTATTGTTTGGTGGGGGCAAGTGCCTCTCTCCTTTGAGATTATAATATTATTACCTTATGACTTGAAAGAACAAGTCATGTGGGCTTATGGTACTGCTTTAGTAAAAACAAAGCCGCAGGACTCATATTCTTTATTTTTGCCTTAGCCATGAATGAATAGGCAGGGACTCTAGTGGCTTTTAGAAACAATTGGCATCTACGTTATACTTTCTTTTCTTTCACCACCATCTCATAAATGGATTCCTTCCTTTTCTATTTTCATTGCCTTGATCCATCCCTCATTTCCTTTGGATGATGGTTGTTATAATTACCTCTAAATTTACTTCCCAGTACCAGGATACTTTTAAAAATCATGCTTTATTGTTTTTGCTGTGTCAGATGGATTTTCTTCAAATATTATGTCTGCTATTGATAAACTATGTGTCCCTTGAGTGAATTATGTAAATGTTCTATATCTTATTTCTTGAAGGACTTAATATGTACCTTACAAATTTGTTGTGATGAAGAAATGACTAAAATATAAGCTCTTCATAAAATGAGTCTCTACAATTTCCTAAAATGATGATTTTCCATAGCAATATTCTCTGTGCCGGAATCAAACATTTCAATGACTTTTTGTCTAATTCCTTGACCAGATACTTTAATCCTTCAGCAGTATGTAGTCTACTTCCAAATTTCTATAGTTGTCTCTAAAGGTTTTCCTGGGTAATGGAAGTGTATAGTTTCAAGAATATAAAATTGGAGAATAATGTTTACTTGGAATTGGTTCTGTTTCTTTTTTTTATTGGATATTTTTTTTCTTCATTTACATTTCAAATGTTTTCCCCTTTCCAGGTCGCCCCTTCAGAAACTCTCTATCCTATCCCCCCTACCCTTGCTCCTATGAGGGTGCTCCCCCCCCCACGTCCCATGCATTCCACTACACTGGGGCATTGAACACCTTCAGGCTCAAAGGCCTCTCCTCCCACAAATGTCCAACAAGGCCATCCTCTGCCACATATGCAGCCAGTGCCATGGGTACCTCTATGTTTATTCTTTGGTTGGTGGTCTAATCCCCAGGAAGTCAGGGGGTAAGGCCTGGCCTGTTGACACTGTTGCTCCCTCCATGGGGCTGTAAACCCCTTCAGCTCTTTCAGTCCCTTCTCCAACTCCTCAATCAGGGATCCCATGCTCAGTCCAATGGTTGGCTGCTGTGAGGATCTGCCTCTGTATTTGTCAGGATCTAACATAGCCTCTCAGGAGACAGCGATATTAGGCTTCCATCAGTAAGCACTTCCTGGCATCCACCACAACATCCTGGTTTGATGGCTGTATATGGGATGGATCCCCAGGTAGGGCAGTCTCTGGATGGCCTTTCCTTCAGTCTCTGCTCCACACTTTGTCTCCATATTTCCTCCTGTGAGTATTTTGGTCACCCTTCTAAGAAGCACTAAAGCATCCACATTTTGGTCTTCCTTCTACTTGGACTGTGAATTGAATCTTGGATATTGGTCTTCCTTCTTCTTGGGCTGTGAATTGAATCTTGGATATTCCAAACTTTTGGGCTAATAGTCACTTATCAGTGAGTACACACCCTGTGTGTGTTCTTTTGTGACTATGATACCTTACTCAGGATGATATTTTCAAGTGCCATCTATTTGCCTGTGAATTCCATGAAGTCATTGTTTTTAATAGCTGAGTAATACTCCATTGTATAAATGTATCACAATTTCTGTATCCATTCCTCTGTTGAGAGACACCTGGGTTGTTTCCAGCTTCTGGCTATTATAAATATGGCTGCTATAAACGTAGTGGAGCATGTTGGAGTATCTTCTAGGAATATGCCCAGGAGTGGTATAGCTGGGTCCTCAGGTAGTACTATGTCCAATTTTCTGAGGAACTGCCAAACTGATTTCCAGAGTGGTTGTACCAGCTTGAAATCCCACCAGCAATGGAGGAGCATTCCTCTTTCTGCACATCCTCACCAGCGTCTACTGTCACCTGAGTTTTTGATCTTAGCCATTCTGACTGGTGTGAGGTGGAATCTCAGGGTTGTTTGGATTTGCATTTCCCTGATGACTAAGGATGTTGAACTTTTCTTTAAGTACTTCTCGTCTATCTCAGTTTCCTCAGTTGAGAATTCTCTGTTTAGATCTGTTCCCTATTTTTCAATAGGGTCATTTGGTTCTCTGTAGTCTAACTTCTTGAGTTCTTTGTATATACTGGATATTAGCCCTCTGTTACATGTAGGATTGCTAAAGATCTTTTCCCTATCTGTTGGTTGTCATTGTGTCCTATTGACAGTGTCTTTTGCCTTACAGAAGCTTTGAAATTTTATGAGGTCACATTTGTTAATTCTTGATCTTACATCATGAGCCATTGGTTTTCTGTTCAGGGGTTCTCAGTTTCTCATTTTGTAAAGATATCCATAAATTGAGTTCTCTTGGAAAATATTTGATAATTAAGAAAAATATTTATAGATGCCTCTAGAATGGTATCTCTGATGGCAGGTGTTTAATAACTAGTACTTCCTTTCAGCATTCCCTTAGCTCCTCTTGAGACATAGAAGACTTTGTTATAAGATGAAATATTTTACATCACCAGGTTGTAATGTTGAAGTCATCACCCTCAGTACCTGATAATGTGACTATAAATAGGCAATTAGGCTCAATTATGCCTATTATATTAGGTTCTAACTCAATATAATAGAATTTTTAAGAAGAAAAGGAAACTTATAGCTGGTGATGCAGTTCTTTTGGCAGTTTGATT
Organism: Apodemus agrarius; assembly: GCA_964023405.1. Taxonomy (NCBI): domain Eukaryota; kingdom Metazoa; phylum Chordata; class Mammalia; order Rodentia; family Muridae; genus Apodemus; species Apodemus agrarius. The sequence continues at coordinate 117,755,866 of OZ030010.1, read as the reverse complement.
GCCTAACATTTAAAAATTCCTGGATGCTGTCTCTGATATTGCATCAACTGAGTGTGCAATCAGGAGGTGGAATTACTAGAAATGGGAGTTCAAAATTATTCTTAGTATATAAACAGTTCATGGCCAATAGAACATGAAAGAAGACCATCCCTTAAAAATGAATAAATAATAAAAACTTAAAAAGAAAAAAGGAAATCTGAGTATACAGAGAGACTCCAGGTATTTATATACACAAAAGAAACATATGGATAATGTGGCTGTCTGAAATAAAGAGAGAGATTTTTGGAGAATGAAGCGTTGATCTTGGACATGTAGCTTCTAAGATTCTGACATAGTTCATAATCATTGTCAAGGTCACTGCATTTAGAATCACCTAGGAGACGCATCTCTGGGCGTATTGGTGAGGACATTTCTACAGCAGTTTAAGTGAGGAATTGTGTTTGCACCATCCCACGGTCTTGCTCTGAATATGAATGAGAACACAAGTGTTCATTTTTCTCTGCTTTCTGACTGTGGATACAATGTGTCAAGCTGCCTTATGTTCACATGGCCCTGCTTTCTCACCATGATGGGCCTTATAACTTCTCAAATTGTGTGCTCAAAGCAAACCCAAGTATTTTGTCACAAGAACAAGAATGGTAAATATTCCACAATTTATGGAAAATATTTAGTGCCTTAGTGTCCCTTTCATAGATATTTTGTTATAATAGCAGTCTTAGCAAATGAAATAATCCATTTTCTATCATTTCAGAAGTCAACTTGGTTGGATTAAAAAATGCCTAGATAAGCCTGGTCTACAGAGTGAGTTCCAGGACAGTCAGAACTATACAGAGAAACCCTGTCTCGGAAAAAAAAATGCCTAGATAATTATGCAATGATTATATATGTGTTTTAAGAGGGTTCCCTCAGGAAATGACATGTGAGTTCGTGGAAGGAGAGAAAAAGATATAATTTCAATGAAGTATGTATCATTCAGCAAGAACAAATTCAGTAAGAACATACAGGTAGACAAAAGGCAAATTTACATTCAGCCATTAGAAACAATGAATTCATGAAATTCTTAGAGAAATGGATGGAGCTGGAGAACATCATACTAAGTGAGGTAACCCAGTCTCAAAAGAATACCCATGGTATGCAGTCACTGATAAGTGGATATTAGCCTAGAATCTTGGAACACCAAAGACACAATTCACATACCAAATGATGTCTGACAAGAAGAAAGGAGTGGACACTGGGGCTGGAAAGGATCAAAGCATCAGTGTAGGGGAATACAAGAACAGGGAAGAGGGAAGGGGTGGAAGAGGGAGCAGGGGGAGGGAAAAGGGCATGTGGGACCTTTGGGGGGTGGGGAACCAGAAAAAAGGAAATGAATTGTAAATATAGAATATATCCAATAAAAAAGAATTTTTAAAAAAAGGCAAATTTACTGTCTTTGGCTTGTGGAGTTGAGCTACTCTTTTCCCATCCATGGACTTCACAACTCCAAGTTTCATCTTTTGAACTCTGTGTCTTATACCAGCAGTTCCTGAAGGATGTTTTAGTTCATTGAAAATTATAAAAATGGTTTTGGATTCTCTGGGGGCTCTTGGAGCTCTGGGGCTCAGGCTTCCACACTTTGACTAAAACAGCTCATCAAACCTTATTATTATTAGATTTAACATGGCTTCTATTCTACACGCTGACATCCAGTCAGACCAGCACCATTTGTTGAAGATGCTTTTTTTCCCACTGTATGATTTTGAATTCTTTGTCAAAAATCAAGTGTCCATAGATGTGTGGGATGATTTCTGTGTCTTTGATTTGATTATATTGATCAACATGTCTATATATACATCAATAACATGCAGTATTTTATTATTATTATTCTGTAGTACAGCTTGAGATCAGGTATGGTGATACTTCAAGAAGTTCTTTCATTGCTCATGATTGTTTTTAGCTATCCTGGGTTTTGTATTTTTTCATATGAAGTTGAGAATTGCTCTTTCAAGGTCTCAAGGTCGGTAAAAATGTGTGTTGGAATTTTGATGGTGATTGCATTGAATCTGTAGATTGCTTTTGGTAAGATGGCAATTTTACTCTGTTAATCCTGCCAATCCATGAGCATGGGAGATCTTTCAATCTTCTTTAATTTCTCTTTTCAGAGATTTGAAGTTCTTGTCATACAGGTCTTTCACTTCCTTGGTTAGTGTTACACCAAGGTATTTTATATCATTTGTGACTATTGTACAGGGTGTTGGTTCCAATTTCCTTCTCAGCCCATTTATCATTTGTAAAAAAAAAAAAAAAAAGGAGGGCTACTAATTTTTTTTAGTTAATTTTGTGTCTAGGCACTTTGCTGGTGGTGTTTATCAGCTGTAGGAGTTCTTTGGTAAAGTTTTTAAGACAGATTGATCAATGGAATTGAATCCAAGATCCCCAAATAAACCCGCACATCTACTGACGCTTGTTTCTTGACATCGAAGACAAAATCATACAATGGAAAATAAAGAAAGTATCTTCAACAAATGGTGCTATTCTAGCTGGATGTCTGCATGTAGAAGAATGCAAATAGATCCATATTTTTCAGTTTGCACAAAAGTTAAGTCTAAGTGGTCAAAGACCTCAACATAAAACCAGATACACTAAATCTAATAGAAGAGAAAGTTGAACATACCTTGAATGCACTGGTGTAATAGACAATTTCCTGAACAGAACACCAGTGGCTCAGGCTCTGTGATCAACAATTGATAAATGGGAACATGAAACTGTAAGGCAAAGGAGACTCAATAGCACAAAGCAGCAGCCTACAGATTGGGGAAAGATCTTCACGAACTCTATATCTGACAGATGACTAACATCCAAAAAATATAAAGAATTCCAGAAGCTAAACTCCAGCAAACCAAATAACTCAATTTAAAATGGGGTACAGAGAAAAACAGAGAATTCTCAACAAAAGAATCTCAGACAGCCGAGAAGCACTTAAGGAGATGTTCAATGTCCTTACTCGTTAAGAAAATGCAAATTAAAATGACCCCAAGATTCTATCTTATATCTATCAGAATGGCTAAGATCAAAAACTCAAATGATAGCATATGCTGGCAAGGATGTGGAGCAAGGGGAACACTCCTCTATTGCTGGTGTGATAGCAAACTTGCACAATCACTCTGGAAATCAATCTAGCAGTTTCCCAGGAAATTGGAAATGGTTCTACCTAAAGACCAACCTATATGGCTCTCAGGCATATACCCAAAAGATATTTTAACACACCACAAGGATACATGCTCTACTGTGTTCATAGCAGCTTCATTTGCAATAGATAGGACCTAGAAACCCAGACGCCCCTCAACAGAAGAATGGATATAGAAAATGTGGTTCATTTACACAATGGAATACCATTCAGCTATTAAAAACAAGGACAACCTGAATTTTGCAGGCAAATGGATAGAACTAGAAAAAATATCATCTTGACAGGTATTCCAGACCCAAAAGGACATGCATAGTAAGTACTGACTTATAAATGACTATTATACATAAAATCCAAGATAACTATGCTATACTCCACAGACCCAAAGAAACTAAGAAGGAAGGCCCAAGCAAGGATGCTTGCATCTCACTCAGAAGGGGGAAGAAAATAGGCAAAGGAGGCAGATGAAGGGAGGGAACAGAATGGGAGAGGGGATGAGGCAGGGAATGGAGGTGTTTAGGATCAGGTGTGGGAAGAGACAAGTGTGAGGGCCAGAGGGCCAGGAGAATGAATGGAGATTTGCAGCTGCCAACGGGCGGGTGAGTGGGCACATATCTATCTAGAATGTGCCAGAGAACTGGGATGGGGGAGACTCCCAGGAGTCTATGGACTTGATTTTAGCTGAGTCTCATAGCAATGTGGATATGGAACCTGAAGAAACAACCTCCTGCAGCTAGGCAAGGTCCCCAGTAGAGGGATAAAGACACAACCATAAATATGTCCTTACTTCATTTGATGATGAAAAGTGATTTAGAATCATGCAAAAATTAACCTCATAGCTTGCTATTGGTTACATCATTTCATCACAATAATTACCCTAAATAAGAAAAATCTAGAGGCAAACAGTTAAAATAGAAGTCAAATATAAGCAGAGGACACAGGGTAGAGATATTTGAGAGGCAGAAACTTTCAAGTCATTTTTAGATGAGTAACAACGTACAAAGATGCAGGTAGAGAAATAAACAAGGTGAAAACATTTCATGATAGGAAGTAGTTATTAAAATTGAAAGTCGGGAGGTGGTGGCACACGACTGTAATCCCAGCACTTGGGAGGCAGAGGCAGGCAGATTTCTGAGTTCGAGACCAGCCTGGTCTACAGAGTGAGTTATATGACAGCCAGGGCTACACAGAAAAACCCTGTCTCAAAAAAACCAAAAAAAAAAAAATTGAAAGTAACACGTATCTCTATTTGTCTGGTTATTTGTTGAATTGCTTAGTTACTAGTCAATTATTAAGCTGAGTATATTAAAATTATTCAGGATATCTGAAATATCTGAAAGCCATTTTGTGTGTGGAGATTATAGGACTAATTCTTATACTTCCTGCTTCTTTTAATAAATAGTTTTAAAATTGGAGATTTAATTCACTTGTTTGTCAAGTAACATATATCATTGTCTCATGAATTTAAAGAGCCAGACTAAAAAGTTAAAAAAAAAATCATTACTTCTTTACATTTCTAAGCCCTGCCCTTCCATTTTAACAAAATGCTGCTATTCCCATAAAGCTAGCTTTGACCTACTGATGCTTAGTTAGAAAATATCTATAATACTTGCTTTACTCTCTTACCCTTAGCAGTAAAGTTAAAATTTATTTATTTATTTATTTATTTGCACATATATATGCATTGTGTGTATGTGTTTGTGTGTGTGTGTGTGTGTGTGTGAGAGAGAGAGAGAGAGAGAGAGAGAGAGACAGAGAGAGAGAGACAGAGAGACAGAGAGAGAGAGACAGAGACAGAGACAGAGACAGAGACAGAGACAGACAGAGAGAGTTAGAGGACAACTCAGGTGTGGGTGTGTTTTCTCAGCCACTGGTCATTGTTTTTGAAACAAAGATTCTTTTTGGCCTAGAATTTGCTAAGTGGGCTAGACTAGTTGGCTAGCAACTTGGGAGCTGAACTCAGGTCTTCATGCTTCAGCATATACTGCCAGCTCTAAAATTGCAGAGGAATTTTAATCCAGCAACATGGTTGCTTTGGCTAGGGTTCACATCCAAAGGTCTTCTAGGTCTATATGATCAGATTGAAATGTTGACACGTCCTTAGTACACACCTTTAATCCCTAACAATGAAGATGAAGCTATTTTGTAGATGGAAGCAGCTATGTTTGAAAACGATGTCTAATAGAGGGGAAGACAAAGTGATGAGTCACAAAAAGATTAGAAAGAATGAGTCAGAGATAGGCTATACCCAACTCTCATGAGAACAGCACAGGGAAGAGATTCTACTTACAAGCAGCACAGGGACAACAGGTAGTAGAATTGTGTGTGTTTGTGTGTGTGTGTGTGTGTGTGTGTGTGTGTGTGTGTATGTGTGTCAATTTTGCCAGGACAGTTTTACAGAGATATGTTTCAGAGATATTGAACTAGACACACGTGAAGAAAGAATGAGCCAGAGAATGAGAAGGAGCCAGAATATTGCCAAAGTCAGTATGAGACCAAGCAGAGAAATTTAGTCAGTAGCTGAGAGAAACTATTTTGAATCAGTCAGCTTGGAGAGGAGTTTGGGCCAAAACAGCTGCATTGAATCAGCCCATGAGAGTTCAACACACACACACACACACACACACACACACACACACACACAGAAAAGGTGAGTTAATTCAGCAGTAATTCTTGGAGGCTGAAACAGAAGCATTCAATAATCAGGTTTGCAGAGGATTAGATTGTACAGAGGCCAGAAGCTTCCAGGGCTGGGCCTAGGGATACAAAAAACAGAGAAAGAAATGCTTTGGGCTTAGCCCAAACCATGTATTTGTACAGCTTGTGTACAGTTCTCATATCAACATTTCATCTGAAGAAATAAAAGCAACATTTGCACTTATATAAAATATCTATTTATGCATTAAAGAATCCCTAGAAATACACCTAGCTTATGTACTTATACTTTCCCAAGTTATGGGATACATGTTTTAATGTCTTAAATCCATGTGGATGTATAAATATAAAATTTAGATGTGTTTTTACTGCTTAATGACAGTGTCTTCTGAATTATTCAGATTTTAAAAAGTATCAGTTCAGTCTTACAGACTTATATTGTACTCTTCTTCATCTCCAAAAGAGCTGCCAATGGGCCTTCCCTTGGCACCTTGTTTGTGTTTACTAGTGTGTTTACATTTACAAATAGCTTAAAGTCACTGTCACGTGAATTGTGTTGACACCATATTTATCCACAGAATTATATTTTAAGACTAATAGGTCAACACTGTGTCCTGAGATGATCTTGTTATGCATCTTTAATATGGAGAAGAAATAACTGTATCCATTTCTTTCCCACTGCCCATTGGGATAGCTCTTTTGTAGTACTGTGAGGAAATGTTTTTTTGTTTGTTTGTTTGTTTTTTGTTTTTGTTTTTGTTTTTTCGAGACAGGGTTTCTCTGTGTAGCCCTGGCTGTCCCGGAACTCACTCAGTAGACCAGGCTGGCCTCGAACTCAGAAATCCGCCTGCCTCTGCCTCCCAAGTGCTGGGATTAAAGGCGTGTGCCACCACCGCCTGGTTATGAGGGCATATTGAAAGCATGAGTCCGTCATTGTTTAGAGGAATACAGGTGATGAACAAAGCCAGTTACTCAACATTTGTTAAACTATCAGCTCCTGGTCTGTAAATTAAATCAACTAGCTTTCCTAATAGTAACTTGATGAATAAGGATATTTCTAAGTTAGTATGTGGTCCTCTCTCTTCCTTTCCCATTAGAAGTACTAGTGTTCAAGAACATCTGATATCCCCTATGGTGTTTCTCTGCTATTGCCTAATGTAACAGTGTGGGGACTCTGAAGCATAGGGGATTAAATGATTTTTCTATCTTCTCAGAGCCTGTATTTGTTTTATCCCAGAGCTTACATTTTGAGCAGAAACACAGTTTTTAATATTTTTGTGTGTTATTACTAAGCTTTCCTTGCTAATTCATTTGAGTGCCTGATAAGGATGAAAACATCTTCACTCTTCCTGGTCCAGGCAATAGGGAAGGAGATTTGAGAGAGATTAGGAGAAATGAAGGAGATTCCAGAACAAGGATCTCAAACTGGTCCATTGAAGTAATACATTGGGAAGTCAGCTCAATTTCAACAAAGAATTTCTATAGCAGTAACTGGAGCACCTCAACTGGTAGTAGCTTTGGAACCTTTTCTGCCATGGAGATCAGTTGCATCTTTGCATCCAGTATTGACAAAGTTCTAACATGGTGGAACATTAAGTAGCTGCAATATTTAGATTCATGTCACTTTAGTTTACTTCATATTTGTCTTTTATCACTTTCATGGCTGGGAGTTGGAAATTCCATGTAGATATTGACTATATATACTCTAGTCAACTTGCACATAACCCCAAAGACTAATCTTTGCATGTCCTTACTGACATTGTCTGCACAGTATGCTGATTTAAGCCTTTTGTTTATAGAAAGATCATCATTTATTCTAGCTCAAAGGGAATAGGAAGTACTTTCACCCCTTGCCACCCACTTACTCCCATTTTGCCTTCAGAGTGACTTATCATTATAAAGCTTAGTTCTTAACATTACTAGAAACTTCAGAAACCACTGCCTAATAATATCATTTATAGATAGATTAAAAACTAAAATGAAGCCAAATGATGTGACTGGCACAAATTATTCAACTACTTATTGACTTAAAGTAAATATTAATATCCCAGATTGTCTAATTCAATGCTTGTGTTTTGCAAGGCCTCCTTTTCATTATTATAAAAACCCTTAAGAACAATTTCTTCCACTTTCATTGTAATTATCAACATTATTATCTAGAAAACATCTTGAGTTTTTGAGAAAAAAAAAAGGTAGCTTCAATCACTTGTTTTCCAAAACAACTTTGCTACCTCTGGGAATCCAATTGGCAGCTGGGGAGACAGGAGACTGGGAACCGTGCAGAAAGAAAGAGACAATAGTTCTAATAGGTTCTCCAGTGCTGCAAATCACATTGCTCTCACAAGCCATTTCTGCAATCACCGTTCCCTTCTGTGGAACTTAAATGTCAATGTCAGCTCAAAGGCTCACACAATTCCTGAGTCCCCGAGAGCTAACCTTCCTAAGCGGAAGCACAGGTCACTGAAACACAAATTCTCATTCATGATCAACATTTCAGATTACGAATAAGGAATTAAACTTAAGTATTCCTTCTGTCTCAAGCTTTGCATTTTTATTTTCTACGAGGGCTAGTGAAGGTTTTCTAAAATTCCTTTGCTGAAATATTCACACTTTGTGTATGAGTCTGAAGGAGACATTTATGAGACAGAGGTCTCTCTACCATAGACAGAAGGCTTTGGGCCCAGCTGCTGTTTGACAGTGGGGACATTTATCTTCAGTTAGCCTTTTGTTGAGGGACTTTCTTCCTTCACAAAGCCCCCTTTTAGTATTCACTAGCAGAACTCATTAACCCCTTTATATCTGGACTATTAGTGATCACCAACTTATATCCTAAGAGAAATTAACTTAGGATATGTTCATATGTCTCATGTGTTCCTACATAGGAACACATGAAACACCCAAATCAGGTATGATCATGACATTTGTGGCAAAATGAGACACTACTCTGGATTGGGAATAGATAGTGTAAGACATAATTTTTCTCTTTTCAAATGAAGTATTAAAAATTTATACCATATGGAAATATAGATATTTGTGTTTTATAAGCAAAGGTCTATTAATATGCAAATGCTATTTAATTCTATGTAAATGTGGTTATCATTTAAAAAAACCCATAAATTTATTGAGTCTTTGGGATTAAAGATACTTTATAGGCCAAGCACAGTGTTAGGCACTTCAAATATCCCCCATGATGCAAATGTCTTGGTAACCTGAGGTGCAAGGTACTACTCTAACTTACTCTGTAACATAGGAACCCTGTCCTTTGCAGCACAGGAACTCTAATACCTGTAGGCTATATGTCCCAGAACATAGCTTCTGGTTATGTTCACCTACAGATTTTGACTTCTTGGTTGGACAGTTATCTTTAGTTATCAACCTGACACACACTCTAGCTGAAGATTCCACCTTGAATTCCCCATGATGAGGGACTATAACTTGCGGTTGTACTCTGACATAAACCCTTCTCTACCCTAGATTGTTTTCATTAGGTAGTTTATTATACTACCAGAAATAAAAGTAGAAGAGGTACTGACTGACAGACTGAGGCATTGTTTAAAATCATGTGTATACTGTCCTCTTTATTTAAAAATATAAAAAAATAATTATTTTCCTCCTGTCTCTTAACATCAGAAAATGTTTGAAGTAACAAAGAGTATATATGTTTCCTTGATGGAAATTTCCAATTTTTCTCATTAGTCTCCCTTACTATCTTGTTACCACATAAAATTGTAAGAGTTTGCTCTATTTTTCTAACTTTTAATTTTTATTTACTTTACATCCTGATCACAGCCCCCTCCCTCCTCTCTTCCCAGGCCCATTATTCCAAATCCTCTCACCCTTTCTCCTCAGAGATGCAGAGCCCCCCCCCTCTCCCCCCCCCCCGTACCACCTCACCATGGGGCATCCAGTCCAATCAGGTCTCGGCACATTCTCTCTCACTCAGGTCCATCCAAGCAGTCCAAGTAGGTGGGAAGGAGATCCAATGGCAGGCCACAGAGACTGAGACAGCCCCTGTTCGTCATTTTTAGGGGAACCAGATGAACACAACACTGCACATTTGCTACAGATGTGTAGGGGGTATAGGTCTAGTCGGCATATTACTTGGTTGGTGGACCAGGCTCTATGAGTCCCCGTGATCCCAGGTTTGTTGACTCTGTGGGTCTTCTTGCTGTGTTCTTGACCCCTCCGATTTGCTCACTTTTATCCTCCACTCTTCCACAAGACTCCCTGGGCTCCAGTTGATATTTGGCTGCGACTCTCTGCATCTGCCTTCATCTGCTGCCGTATAAAACCTTTCAGGAGACATGCTAGTCAGCAGAGACTGAGGGAACAGCCAACCAGCCAACCCCTGACACTGTTAATGAGTTTGCTCTATTATTGTTTAGTTAGTCACTGAGAGCTATGTTTTTAGTCCGCGAAATAACCTTTCATTATCAAAGTCATTCTTTGGTTGCTCAGTGAGAACATGTGGATCTTTTTAGGCTTCTGAATTCCATGCAGTCCTGCCCTCAGAACAGTTTTCCCTATGACTATTTTTACAACTGTACTTCTAGTTATCTCAGTTTCAGGCAGTTTCTGAGGCATGCATCTCTAAAGAGAAAAGAAAAGTGCCCAAGGTTAGACTGTCAGTCTCGTTCTGACCATCCATGTGAATAAGTAAGATGGGAAAGAAGAGGAAGGAGGGGAGAGGAGGATGACAAGGGAAAGGAGGAGGAAGGTGAAGATGGAGAGGAAGGAGAGAGAGAGGAAAAGGCTGTACCAGAGCACAAAGTGACAGAAGCTGTAATGTATAGCGTAGGTAATAGTTTTACAGCCTAGGAATTTTTTTCTTTTGTTGAGAGTTTCTTGGCACACTTTAACATATGTGGACATGTAATCACAGAACACAAAGGCCAGGCTAACTTTCCGCAGTTAGTAAAGATCTCATTTTCCTCATAGAACCAAGCAATGCTGCAAACAGGATGCTACCTCGCATAAATGGTAGATTTTGCTTTAAAAGAATTGGTCATTATTATAAAGCATAAACAATTATAGCCTTTCATCCTAGGAATGTAGTTGAGATTAACTTGATTTGTTCAAAGTTTTTTTTTTTTGTCTGAGTCTATGGAAATTGAATATCTTGCTGCCTCCCTCACTTCCTATCCATAATTAGAAAATGTTTTATTTTGGGGGATGATAGGATGGGTACAGTAACTTGCTAAAATTTTGTAAGATACCAGGGCTCAGCTGGATTGTGTTAGTCTCATGCTGGAGGCTGCTGTCTTCTCCAGCTGACACATGACGTGGCATAAGCTTGGTTTAAAATATAGCACAAAATTTTCTTTCAGTTGGTTTGAAGATTTATTACTGTCTTCTCCTATAAACAGGCAGCAGATGACTTGACCAAAATAGCATTTTTAGGGGTTGTTTAGAAGTGGGATCCCTAATGTCTAAGGGAAGGGGGAGCTGGGGAAGTTTTGAATATTCCTCTTCCTTTGCTGGCATACCTGGACTGGACACAAAAGTCAGGGATGCCAGACACCTTTCAATGCGCCCTCTTCACTCTCTACATTTGGTTTCTTTTTCTTCCTTTCTCTCCATCTTTTTATGTATCATTGTCTCAACACACACACACACACACATGAGAGAGAGAGAGAGAGAGAGAGAGAGAGAGAGAGAGAGAGAGAGAGAAGAGGAGAGGAGAGGGAGAGGGAGGAGAGGGAGAGGGAGGAGAGGGAGAGGGAGGAGAGGGGGAGGGAGGGAGGGAGAGAGGGGGGGAGGGAGGGAGGGATGGATGGATGGAGGGAGGGAGAGAGAGAGAGAGAGAGAGAGAGAGAGAGAGAGAGAGAGAGAGAAGCAGGCACACACTGCTAGTCAAAAATCCTAGAGATCTTAGCTATCTCCATGCAAGAAATAAGCAAAAATTGTAAAGAAGAATTTTTACTTCTTGGTGGATATATATTCAAGCCTTGTGTCTTTTCCATAAGGACAATCTACTTGGGACCTTAAATTCTTTCTAAAATGCCCACAAGTATTATAATGCCATTCTGTTTTCTAGCATTTTGTATCCTATAAAGTTTGCAATTTAAAGGGGCAGGGGATGAGTATTCTGGTGACTCTGAAGGACTGTTTAAAATTTGGTTTATTTATTTGTTTGGCTTGTTTTGTCTCTTAAAATTTCTCTCAACCAGTACATGAGGGTGTGAAGGAGAAGCACAGCAAGAAGGGGGAGTGAGAGGAAAAGGAAGGAACACAAAGGGACAGTAGACATAAGGTAGGTGGTAGGAAAACTGGGTTTATTGGCCCAAGACAAATGTTTTGCTGAGAATTTTCTGACACATTTTAACATATGGGGACTTGTCATGACAGAACATGACAGTGATGTCAATTTTCTATAGTTAGTGAAGTCTCATTTTACCACATAGAACCAAGCAAATTTTATTTATTTTTTTCACTATTGAAAGTAAGCTCTTTCTCATACAATGTATTGTGATTACGGTTTCTCTTCCCTTTAACCCTTCCAGTCCTTTACCGCCTCCCTTCCCTTCTGGATCCACCCCCTTTCTGTCTCTCATTAGAAAAGAACAGGCTTCTAGGAGATAACAACCAAACACAACAAAATAAAACACAATAAGATAAAACGAAACCATCACATAGAGACTGAATAAGAACTCATCAGAAGGAAATATAGCTCCAAGAGTAGGCACAAGAATCAGAAATCCACTCACTCACACATTCAGGAGTCCCATAAAAATACTAAGCTCAAACCTATAATATATATGCAGAGGACCTGGTACAGCCCATGTAAGCACTGTTCTTGCTCTTTCAGTCTCTGTGAGTTTATATGAACTTTGCTTCATTAATATAGAGGGCCTTGTTCTCCTGCTGTCCTCCATCCCCTCTGGCTCTTACACTTTCTGTCTCCTCTTCTGTGGGGTTTCCTGAGCTCTGAGGGGAGGGACTTGATGGAGACATCCCATTAAAGCTGTGTTTCATTTTCTCTTTCTCTTGGTCTGTACACTGTGTGGATGTGGTTCTCTGTATTTGTTCCCATCTGAAGCTGGTGGAGGCCTCTCTGGTGGTGGCTGAATAAGGTCTCACTATATGAGTATAGTAGTATATCATTGGGAGTTACTTTATTGTTACCTTTTTAAGGCTAGTAGTACTCGGTTTTACCCTAGGTCTATGGGGTCTATGTCTGTTCTGTGGTTCTTGGCCACCTAAACAATGTCGGGTATGGGTTCTATCCCTTGGAGTGGGAGTTAAGTCAATTCAGACATTGGTTGGCAATTCCCATAAGTTCTGTGCCACCATTGACCTAGCATATCTTGTAGGCAGAACATATATAGGTCAAAGGTCTTGTTGCTGCGTTGGTGTTCCTTTCACTGTTGGTAGACTGCAGAGTACTTTTCCATACCGAAGACACTAGAACGTAGGGGTTATGGTTTCATATGTGCTACAGCTTGACTTCTTCATGTTCACTGAGTTGTGTGAGTGTTGTCCTCAGCAACGAGACCTCACAATCAGTTTGCAGATAACAACTAGACCTCAAATCAGTTTGCAGAGAACAACTAGACCTCACAATCAGTTTGCAGAGAACAACCCTTTCTTAGCAACAGCCTAGGTTGTTTGGAGATTTCCATGGGACCCCTCTTAGCAAATAATTCAACTGAATGCAACCCAGTCCTTTTACTGGAAGACTTGGTTGGTGATAAGAGATGGCCAGTTGTGACTCTATCACCCTGATTATTAGTAGTCCTCATTAGGATCTCCTCCTCATACTTTGGGTATTTTCCACAGCACTGAGTATCCATACCACCCCTAAAATGTATCTCAATTCTAGCTGTCTGGCTGTCTGTCTCCACATTCCCTTCCTCAACCTTATGACTTCTCCCTGATTGATCTTCCAATTTGCATCCCGATCTGTTCCTAGTCCACCCATAAAGTCCATTCTATTTTCCACTCAAAGGGAGATCCATGTTTCTTTTTTAGATCCCCCCACTCCACCTAACCTCTCTGGGTCTATGGATTGTAAGTTATTTATCATTTATTTAATGGCTAATATCCACATATAAGTGAATACATACTATTCACCCAGAATAACTTTGTTCTAGTCTACCTATTTGCCTGCAAATTTTACCATGTCATTTCTTTTTTTTTTTTTTTTTTTTTTTTTTTTTTTGGTTTTTCGAGACAGGGTTTCTCTGTGTAGCCCTGGCTGGCCTCGAACTCACTTTGTAGACCAGGCTGGCTTCGAACTCAGAAATCCGCCTGCCTCTGCCTCCCAAGTGCTGGGATTGAAGGCGTGCGCCAGTCATTTCTTTTTTTATTTTTTATTTTCTTTGGATCTGGTAATATATATATTTTATATCCAAAAGAGAGAAAAAGTCAGATTTCTATAAAACTTAAAATATCCACTATGCAAAAGAAACTGTTAAAAAAGAATAGAAAGACAAACTATAAGCTGGAGATAGGAAATATATGTGCAATATATACCTTTTAAAGGGTTTGTACCCAAAATATGTAAAAAAAAAATCTGTAAACTGCAGGCCAGTCTTTATCATCCTCCTACTCTGCCCTCCAACTGTTCATCATCCCACACCTCCTCCCCCCATTACATGAGTATGTCCTAATACCCTCACCCCCACCAGACCTGTCCACTCCCTGGAACCTCAAGACTCTTGGAGGTTAGGTGCATCTTCTCTGACTGAACCCAGACCTGACAGTCCTTTGCTGTATATGTGCTGGGGGCCTCAGGTGTATGCTGCTTGGTTGGTGGCTCTGTGTCTGAGAGATTTCAGGAATCCAGGTATGTTGAGACTGCTGGTCTTCCTATAGGGTCACCCCCCATCCTCAGCTTCTTCCAGTTTTTCCCTAATTCAACTATAGGGATCACAGGCTTCTGACCATTGGTTGGGTGTAAATCTCTCCATCTGACTCTTTCAGCTGCTTGTTGGGACTTTTGGAGGGCAGTCATGCTAGGTCCCTATTTGTAAGCACACTATAGCATCAGTAATAGTGTTAGGCCTTGTGGTCTCCCCTGGAGCTGAATCTCAATTTGGGCATGTTGATGGACTTCCTTTCCCTCAGGCTCTTCTCCAGTTTTGTTTCTGTAGTTCTTTCAGACAGGAACAATTCTGGATCAGAGTTTTTGACTGTGGAATGGCAACCCCATCCCTTCACTTGATGCCCTCCCTGTCTTTATACTGGAGTTGTGCTCTACAAGTTCCCTCTCCCCACTGTCATTTCTTAACAGCTCAGCAGTGCTTCATTATATAAATGTATCACATTTTCTTTACACATTCTTTGGTTTGGAGACATCTAACTTGGTTGTTTCTAGTTTCTGACTATTATGAATAGAGCAGTAATGATATGATTGAGCAAGTGCCCTTGTGATAGGATGAAGTATCCTTTGTACATATGACCAACAGCAGTATAGGTGGATCTTGACAAAGATTCATTCCCAACCTTCTGAGGAGCTGCTATATTGATTTCAATAGTGACTAGAAGTTTTCACTACAACCAGCAATGGAAGAGTGTTTCACTCTTTTGCTATCCTCACCATCATGAGCTGTCATCTGTGTTATTGATCTTAGACATTCTGACAGTTGTAAGACATTGTTGAAGATGCTTTCTTTTTTCCCTTATGTAGTTCTGGCATCTTTACCAAACATCAGTTGTCTACAAATGTGTGGATTTATGTCTAGGTCTTCAATTCAATTCCACTAATCAACTTCTCTGTTTTTATGCTAATACCATGCAGGTTTTAGTACTGTAGCTCTGTAGTATAACTTGAAATAATAAATGGTGAGGCTTATAGCAGTTCTTTAATTGTTCAGAATTGTTTTATCTATTTTTGGTTGCTTTTTTTGTATGTTTCCATATGAAGTTAAATGTTTTCCTTTCAAGATCTATGAAGAATTTTGTTGGAATATTGATGGGGATTGTATTGAACCTGTACATTGTAGGATAACTAATTTACTATGTTAATTCTACTGATCCACGAGCATGAAAGATCTTTCAGTCTTTTGATCTCTCCCTCAATTTCTTTCTTCAATAACTCCGAGTTAACTTCTTTTTATTATACAAGTCCTTTACTTGCTTGAACCAAGCCATTTTGTAAACAGACATAATACTTTACATAAAAAATAAATCTTGTTTTACAAGAATTTGCCATTTTTAAAGAGCAAACAATCAGCAGCAATGAAATCAGCAATTAGGCTTTCATTCCAGGAATTAAGTTGAGATTAACTTGGTTTGTTCAAATCATGAGGCACAAAATGGAAGCCAGATTTATTTATTTTTGTTTTTTTCTTTTTTGTTGTTGTAGTGGGATTGAACATAGGGACTCATGCTTATGAGGCAAGGATGCTACCACAGAGCTCCACCCCTGTGAAACCAGTTCTATAGAGAAAAAAAAAAGCCTCATCATGTTTTTCAAATGTGCTTTCTTGGTCCTTTCCTTTGGTTAAGCTTTGGAGGCCTCTCTAGTCAGAAATTTAACACTTCAGTGTGGGAGGGCTTCTTAGCTAGCTAGAGTTATTGGTGTTCCCTGTTTAAACTGCATCTTAGAAAACCAATCAATTTCGTCGTCTGACACTCCTCCATTTAGTAACAGTCCTTGGAGATAAAATATATGAATTTACTAGGTTATATATCAAGTAGATGCTGATGACATTGGAAAGTGTGTCAGGGGGATGAGGATTTACCCTGTTGGGCAGTTTTACTCTCACAGAATGCTGCTACTCAGCATGGTGGGGTAGCTAGGCATCAGATACATAAAGAAGTCCAGGATGCCCCTAGAAGACTGGGTGAATATTATAAGGGCATCTCAGGCTGACTTTGTCCTGAAGATAACTCTCAGAATAAAATTTTATTCTATTCTCCTCTTGGATGATGATCAGTACTTCTTCTACATTTGCCTACAGGAGTCCCTTTCAGTTTCAAACCTTGTTCTCACTTACTTATTACCATGGTTTTTCAATGGAAGGTGAAAAGTTCAGTGAGACAACTGCTTGGTTTCTATTTGACTGGAGTTTGACTTTTTTGCATTTTCAAGTTGTTTGGAGTTATCAGTTTCTCCCGCACTGAGAGTCTAATTCTGAATTCTCCTTTTTCTAGGAAGGAGAAACCATTTTATGGGGTTATTTTACTAAGAGCTAATGTATCCTAATTTATTTTTTTTTATAGAGAATGAGAACAGGTGGAAAGGGAGACTCTTAATATATTAGCCTTTCTATTCAACCTGAGTGAAATTCTTGATGTTACTTTGATTGGGTTTCCTACTGGCTTGTAACCTTTATTACTATACTTGTATCTGGAATTAGAGTACATCAGTTTCTTATATGGTAAGAAGAGGATAAAGGAGTCATCCAGAAAATAGGTAGCAGAGAGGACTGAGTGCTGCCACTGTAGGCTAATTGCTTAGAGTAACCTGATCTTGGGGTTTTAGCTCATATATTGGTAACTGTATTTATAAGCGTTATTCGTGTGCAGCTGTATGCTTTCAAGTGGCCTCAGATTCTGAGTACTCATCTGATCCTCACATTTCCTAGTATCAATTTTACCATTGCCCAGCATGAGGCGGGTTTTTGAAAGACCTTGTTTTTCTTGGTCACATCTGTACATTTGTCTACAAATAGTGTCATTCTTGTTTGGACTGTGAAGCAATGAAAGTGACCTTGACTCACTGCTCTTTAAATGTCATCTCTCGATTCTGACAGTGTTGGGCATGTGGAGCTCTCAGGAGTGGTGCCAAAGTCCAACATCACCACTTATCCTGAAAGGTTCTCACAGTAAGGGGCTCTACACAAATATATGACCATAATCAAGAGGGAAATTATTTGCATAACACCAGAGAGTCTCAACTTTACAAAAGGTTTAATTTCATGGTTTGCTTGAATAGCAAGTCCCCATGGTTAATTTAAAATTATTTTGTTTTGTAAAAATAAATGTACAGTTTCCACGGACATTCGTGGCACTAAATGATGTAAGCTTGAATTAACTCTGTAAATGCTACACACAATTGAATGTGTGATATTTGAATTCTCTTTATTAAGTTGATGATTCTACCTCTAACTTTTCAAAGTACTGTATTCCCAGGAAATAAGGCATTTTGTCTTCTCTCTTGTATTTGCATACATCTAAGTGGAAAGTTACTAGCCAGTTAGCCGTTGACAAGGACCCCATGATAATTCGTAAGCCTTCGGAACTCTCTTTCTGTGGGATTTCTTTTCTTCCCAGGCTTCCATCTGTAGAAGTTGAGGCTCATTTTGGCTGTAGGCTACATATCTGCCAGAGGCTTTCAGCAGTTCTAGAACAATATTCCCCTACTCATTCTCAATTCCCCTTATTACCAGGCTGGCCCTGACCTTTGTTTCCCATTCTGACAATTGGCCTGCTTTCTTCCTCTAAGAGCCAGTCCTTTTATTTTGGCTCTGATTATTGCTTTATTCCTTGTGCTTGAGACATTATGTTGGCAGCTACTCAACATTTTTTATCCCCTAGAAACTCACCCCACCCTTAATTCTGTCTGCACAGTTGCCTGGTTCATCACACTGAGGACTGGAGTTCCAGCTCAGTGTCTGAGTCCTGCTGGCTGCTAACAATTCAATAGACAGCATTAGAGCATATACAAACACACCCTTTCTTGGACTTTTGGTTGCCATTTTGTTATCTAAATAATTTAAGGCAGGAATTATGTCTCAGTTACCTCAATTTCCCATGTACCTCAAGGTTTATTTTCATTTGATCAGTGAAGTTAGTTCAATAGGTTAGAAATTAAGTTAATGGATGAACCTTAAGTAATGAATGAAAAATTAAACAAGAGATGGTGTTTTAGGCTCTTAAATCAATTGTTTATCTCAACTACTACTCATTACTGTCCATCCTGTCAGTTTCAATTATCCTCTCCCATGTGCTGCATTACCAGCAGAAGGCATAACTCTGAAGTCTCTACTCACTCTTAATATGTAGATTTATTATTAGACTTTAGCCATACCTTTGTCTATAAGGATTCTATATTCTATTGAGCCACTAAAGGCAGATGAATATCAATAGATCTGTGGATTGTGAGGAATTTCTGATTCATGTGAGGGAACTATAACTAGAAGGATCATTCATAAATATTTTGGAGCTATTGTGTATTTGTCAAGATCTTTCATCAGAGAGCTTATTTAAATTAAGAGAATTCTAAGATGGTTTATTTTTAAAAGGAGTAATTAAATAGTTATGGATGGGATGGATATAAAACAACACAAGGGAAAGCCAGTTATGAAAAAAAGACTATGAAACATTGAAGAAACTATCAAAGATATAAACAAATGGCAGAATATCTTGTTTTCTTATGGAAAAGAAGAATATGTAGCTATAGAGATAGTGCCACCAAGAGATGAGTGTTCCAAATGTGAGAGATATGCAAATTGACCCTTAAAGGAGGGAGTGAAGGAAGAGAGGCTGTGCCGAGGGAGACAGTGACATTCTGTTGATGGGCACAGGTAACCTCAAGTGGCCCTTCAATAGACAATCCAGGGGGAACAAACATGGTGGCCCTGATGTCTGTAGGAAAGATTAAGTTCTTTGAGGACTATACTTAATAGTAAACCAACAACCAGACAGCCAGTCCCTGGTCCTGATAAAACACTGAATATTTCAATAGATAAGAATGTGGTGCATTGGCTGGTTTTATAATACAAACTTGTAGAAACTGCAAACAGGAATGCATTCATCCAGTCTAGGAGTCAGCATTGACATATACAATTAAGAACCATGTTGTGCAGGCCAAAGAAAGTTTGTCTGCAGGAAGTATCTAGCCTTTAGGTCTACATTTTACAGACTAGGATCTTTGGTTTTTGTTTAGTGTGCTAGGGAAAGACCCCAGAAAGATTTGCACATGCTGGGAAATTGTTCTGCTACTTAGCTACAACCCTAACCTTTGGCTTTTGTTTGGATAACCAGTATAACCTGTGTGTTCAGTAAATAAGGCCAAGACATGGGGAAATGTGGCAAGATGACACACTGGAGAGAGTTAGAAGATGGAGGGATGGCTCTTAATACTCACTTAAAGAAATACATGAAAAAATTTTCTCAGAAGATAACTGGCATGCTGTAAGCAGACTCTGATGTGAGGGTGATTCAAGGTCAAGCCATAGATAGCACTTACTTACCGATTCCTGCCAACACTTTACTAAGGACCTTTGCTCACTTACTATACAGGAATTTGTTTTTATTTGTTCCTTTGTTTTGTGAGAGAGAGTTGGACCAAATAATCAAAAGATACCTTAAAATATTTTAATGACTACTTAAAAATAATTTATTTTTGTGTGCATTAATGTTTTGCCTACATGTATGTCTGTAGGAGGGTGTCAGACCCTCTGGAACTGGAGTTACACACAGTTGTGATCTGCCATGTTGATGCTGGAAATTGAACCCCGGGGCCATCTGGAAGAACAACTACTGCTCTTAACTACTGAGCCATCTCGCCAGCCCTTTATGAGTACTTAAAAAACAAAAACCTATACAGTGTCTTAGAGAATAAAATTTATGAGTTGGATTACTTGTGTTTCTTTAAAATTTGATGTGTCATTCATTTTTCTAACTGGAATTAGTAAGATTAGCATTAATATGACAACAATATGCGGAGCCATTCGACTCTGATAAATTCCAGCAGACCAAGATTTCTACTTCCTTCTTTAATATGCTCTCTTTGATGACTA
Source organism: Apodemus agrarius (assembly GCA_964023405.1). NCBI lineage: Eukaryota > Metazoa > Chordata > Mammalia > Rodentia > Muridae > Apodemus > Apodemus agrarius. The sequence goes on along the minus strand of OZ030010.1, from coordinate 117,735,355 downwards.
AATGGATATCAACAACCCACTCCCATCCACATAATACATTTGTTAAATCATTTATATCTTTAAAGCCTTTGGGAATGTTTTTGAAATTACCATCATTTAAGAAATATGAATATGAATAGGAGAAATCAGGAAAGGCCTGTCAGAACTTGGAACTGGGCCTGGCCAAGAGACACTTAGATGTTAAGCACAGCCAAATAGAGGCATCTGACAGATTTCATAAAACTAAGGAGAAATGGGATAAGGTCCAGGAAGGCCAACTTTAGACAGGACGTAAAAGGAAGACCCTACATGCTAACAATACCATTGGCTGTTGGATTACTGTGGGAGGTAAATGGTCATGAATTCTGAGTTAAAGACTGATGATATGTTCCCATTTCTAAGAATTTGAGTATAAACAGAGATATCTCATTGGCACAGGATGCTGCTTGGTGATAAAGGAGTTGATTTTTGTACATATGGTCCTGGGTGCCAGTAACAGCACCACACAAAAGTCAGTTATTCCTGTTGTTATATGTAATTTTCTACCACACATGTCTTAGCATGGTGAAAAATCCAGAGTGAAATATCTATCTGAAATAATCTATCAACACTGTAAAACTGTTCACAAGCAAGCAATGTGTGTGTGTGTGTGTGTGTGTGTGTGTGTGTGTGTGTCTTTATATGTTTGGGTAAATTATTTCCCAAAAATGATGGAAATGTAGCAAATTTAAGCATTGACCTTGAGTGAGCTTTCTCTAAGCATCCCAGAAAGTAATTTTTGGAAGCCACACAGCTGTTATTTGCCACTTGATTCTGAAGACCTGTCAAGCATAGACAACTTCTGTGTTTTTAAAGAAGTTTACTTGGGGAAAAGGAAACCACTAATATTAAGGTATTAAGGAAGTTCATATGAATACACTCAGTTCCTATATTTTCCGTGCATTTCAAGTATTAGAATTATCTTGTTTGTATGCCTATGTGGATGAGGTTGTATGTGTCTGTATATGTGTTAGCAGAGGCCAAGTGCTGAGGTTAAGTAACTTTTCCTATGATTATATACAATATATTTACTTTTTGGTGACATTCTCTCACCGAATCTGAAGCTCATGATGGTGGCAAAATTGGCTGATCAGGCTGCAAAATACTAGGCTACAGATGTGTGCCACTGTATCTGCTTTTATATGGATGCTGGAGAACTGAACTCAAGTCTTTTATGCTTTCAGTACAAGAAATTTACACACTGTGCCATTTCCACAGCTCTGAGTTCTTTGTATTTGCTCCAGTGGCATATATTTGATTTACGTACTCTGTAAAGGCATGAAAGTCAAACAATAGCCTGACATTTATATGTTGAGTATTGCATTGTTTATCTGTACCACCACGTCTAGTAGCATCACTGCAATCTGGTTGGATGAGAATGATTTTTTTTGTCTTCATTTTAGGAGTAAAGCAACTGTGTCTTGGTGGTGCTGAATGGCTTTCACAAAAGGTCACATAGTCAGAAAAATGACAGAGGCCAGAGTGGAACTTGCATCTCGCTGTGGCCGAAGTCAACATTCTTTCCATCATAATCTGTGTTCTTGAACAGATCCCATACTCCAATGTTCTGAATCTTATGCAGGAATCATAGAAGTTAACTCATGCTAGAAGAGACTGTACTAGTGTGTTTATTAAATTAGAAAATAAGCAAATGAGCAACACAAGGGATTTAAAATGCAGTGCTTTCTGTTAGGCTCTCTCACATTTCACTTCTTTTGTATATAATCATGAGTAAAATAAAACTTTTCTGAATTTTAATGTGAGATTTCATCCCTTGGATTTTAATTACTGTAGTTTTCATTACCCGATCATTCTCCTGTATTTTAATAATCATCAGCCTTCAGTAACTAATACCACTGTGTACCAATAATTGGCTTTGCTTTATCAATGAATTGATGCATTGACTATCTTTTCTCCAAAGGAGACATTAAGAACATTTTCTGAAATCTAATGATGTCAGTGAGTCTTTGAAATGCAAAATTCTAACTACTCAATTTTAATCCGTAAAGGGTGCATTTTACTTCCCTCCAGGGAGAACCCTAATATTGCTTTATTATTATTTGCGTGGTTGTTTCTTCTGAGGCCCAAGATTCAAGTAATGCTTCAGAAAATATGAGAAGCTAAATGCCACATTTACAATTGTTTTGGAAAGGCCTAACCTTTATTAAAGTAACTGGGTAAATACAATTCAAAAGGGTTTACCTTTCTTGTAAATTAAATGGTATGTTTGTAGACTGAAAGGTCATTTTTTTTTTCACAGCAGAGCCTGATTTTCAAAAACTGTCACTCTTTTCCCCTGTGAGAAAATCATGAAGGCTAATTTGTTGTACATATATGAGACATAAGCCAAGACGTGGTTCATGCAGGTTCAGGCTCAGTTACCTGTGGCAGCAGACACCCTTTTTGTGATGAAGTGTCAATGTTGACTTTCTAAAGACAGATGTGAAAGAACATTGGGCTAAAATATTTGGTTTCCTACCCTTGAAGAACTGGATCCATATTCTGGGATATGCATGTCAATCATGCTCTACCTGTCACTTTGGGTTTCTCAAATCATTTTGTATCTTGCTGCAGAAAATATTATTTCTATTTTTCATTAGAGAGAAAAAAATCACCTTTTGCTTTTCATTATCTAAGAAATTCATTAGAAAACAGAAATGTGTCTCAGTTTGTCTCTGTCCTCCTCAGCCCTTCTGATGCATACTGATGTAGATCCTTGTTTTGAATCTGGAACTCAGTTTTCAAAATTCTTAAGAGAGAAATGCATGACAGAACCATGCCTTGAGACCCCTGCTTTCAGAAAAGTTTTCCTTTAGCAAACATAATAGAGAGCTAGTCTTGAACATGATTCATTCCCACATTTTAAAGATTCCTGCTAGTTTCTCACAGATCAAAGAGTAGCTATGAATTAAATGCTAGAATTACATTATAGAATAATACCAGTAGATATGAATGCTAAATTCAAAGAGTAGTAAACACTTAATTCAACTAAGGTATTTGAACAATTATTTCTTTTAATATCCTTTGTTTTTTTCAGTGTAGGAGTTCAACTCAGTTCAACATGTTAATTAAGCACTTATGTGATAGTCTTCTGCTCAAGATTTAGAGAAGCAGGAATAAGGTACCAGCTGTCCCTTCTTTTTCTTTTCTTCTTAATTCAGTTTCCCTGGCCAATAAAGCTTTTTCTTCCCTCTTCCCTCTCTACTCCCTCCTTCACTTCCTCCCTCCCTCTCTCTCCTTTTGTTCTTCCTTCAATCCAGCAAAATTTGCAAGAACCACAATTTCAAATATTAGCTTGGGAGAATATTGATATTGTTACTTCTTGCATAAGCCTCAAGCACAGATAAGCATGTACAAGGAAGGTTCTTATCCCAGTACTACAGATCATTAAACGTCAAAAGTATGATGAATAAATTGACCTCCCTGAACCCTGATTTTTTAAATGTGTATCATTATATTTTTTTCTTTTTATTAATGTTTCCATTTGTTTACATCTCAAATGATATCCCACTTCCACAAACCCCTCAAGGTTACCCCTCCACAAACCCCTCACCCCACATCTGCCCTCTTCCCCATCCCTTTGTCTCTATGAAGGTGCTTCCTCACTCACCCACCTTCCCCCTCCCGACTGCTCCAGCATCCCCCTATGTGGCATCAAACCTTCTTGCTGTCTGCTACATACTATCTAGATCCCTCCCTATACAGTCCTTGGTTGGTGGTCTAGTCCCTGGGAGCACTGGGTGGTCTGGCCAGCCAATGTTTTTCCTATGGGGTTGCAATCCCCTCCACTCCTCCAGTCCTTCCACCAGCTCAGTCACCAGGGTCCCTGAACTCAGTCTGATGGTTGACTCCAACTATCCACATCTGCATTGGTTAGTTGCTGACCGGATCTCCCAAGGAACAGCCACACCAGGTTCCTCTCAGCAAGCGCTTCTTGACCACAGGGACAGTGTTGGGTTTGGTGTCTGTAGACAAGATGGATTTCCAGGTGGGGTGGTTCCCAGATGTGGGCCCGATCTCAGATGTTGGTCCTTATTTTTTAACAGTACTTATCTTGTCCTGTTGGCCACCAGTACTTGGTTTAGGTACCTCACAATTTAACCTCATCCCATGTTTGTTGCAGCTGCATTGGAATTCATTTAACTCAACTATCATTGCTATTTTGCAATGACACTCTGCTAGGCCCTCTAGGCAAGACAGCAATGAATAAGATCGGTCTGCCCTCCAGTTTTTCCCAGTCTTGGCAAGAAAAAGATAATTATGCAAGTGATTACCATAAGGCAGGGTGTAAGGAATGCCACACCAGGAATGAACAAAATGCTCTGCTGATGTGGAGGTAGGAAAGAATTCATGGAGCCAGATATTTCTGAAATGGTACCCTGGGGGTGCTGCATTTGAGATGGGCTTTGGGAAGCCGGTGTGATTCAATAAACAGAGATGCACAGAGGGCCTGTCGAAGCACAAGGAGTAAGAACAAAAGCCTGAGATGGAAACACACAGAGAATGTTTGTCTGCAGTGCAGGGTTCTTGTAGGGAGTGGTGGAAGAAAGGCCTGCAAAGAGAATTTGGAATCAGTTCCGGGAAGACTTCATGTGCCAAGCTCAAGAGTTCGTGGTTAATTCTGTAGTTACTGGAGGGATGATATTAAATATTTTTTAAAAGCATTTATTTATTTAACAGACTTACATGATCAAATAGCTTCTTCAGGAAAATCTCCTAATGGTTTGTGTAAAGGAGACTGCAAGAGGAAAGCCAAATTGTAAGTAATCAGACATGCCCCACTTGATTGCAGTAGTAATGCAAGTTTATCAGAGACTGCAGAGAGAAGCATAAAGGAAAAATCCTGCCTGCAGCTTCATCACCCAGTATTTACATTTTAAGATACTTATTACACTTTTTGTTTTCTATTCGTGCATGATATCTGATGCATATTTTTTATTGTTCTGCTTCCTGATGTATCAAAACCAATAATCCAGGCCATTGAGGTGGGTACAAAACCCCAGTTTGAAAAGGTAAATTGTACTGCCTTTGACAATTAACAGTTTACAGGGTCATAAAGTCGTGGCCCTGCTAAGTGTTCTTTCATAAACACAAAACTTACTTTTAATCAGAATACCAAGTATTTAATTATTAGTTTTGCTATAATACCTAATTTTGAAAATAAAGTTAAATATAATACTGTTATATTTCTTCCAGTGTTGGTTTACCAAGATTTCAAAAATAATATAGTATTAATCCCAAACTTCATTGTCTAGGTTTAAAGAATTCCAAATTAGTGTATTTCAAATCAAGGATTTTTTTCAGTATTATCAAATTTATTTGAAAGATAATTTGAACCTTACTGTATTTATTTTTCTGTTCATTGTTCTGTTCCTTGGTCACTGAATTGACCTTTCTCTGCTCACTTTCCTGTTATTGTTAACACTTTGTTTATTTGGAGATTATGAAATTCTTGACATAATGTTACACATTAAAAAAATACAAAACTGTTTATTGGAAAACAATGTAACTGTTGAAGAAACCCACTCATTCCTATAGATATCCTCCTTTTTTTTTTTTTAAATAGCAAAAACTTCCCCAAAGTTTTATTATTTAACTGACAGGTTATAAAATTTATGTTTCTACCTCATTTTTTGATTACTAATCTCTTTGATTTACGTCTGGTTCTCTCTTCCTTCCAAGTCATGGTAGAGCTTGGATTGTATAAATTAGGGTCTTATCTGTCACGGACTTTCAGTGATGTTTCAGTGCTGCATTCTTGGTGTGGCTTGTCTGCAGCCTTCACTGGCCCCTCATCTGCTTTATAGTCCTGTATTTCATGAGCAGGCTCTTGTGGATGGTACTATAAACTGAATAGTAATGGCTCATAGGATTAGATAGAGGCTATTATACATCTAGCCTGAAGTGCTAATGCCTAAAATTAGGCATAGAATTTGTAAACTGTAATGAAATGCCAAGAAATGACTTTCAGATGTATTTTTGACTCTGTGCTATACAATTGGAACCATAATTTATCAAGAAACCTTGCCCTTCTCCCTCTCATGAGTAAATGCTGCACTCTTTAACTAGGCTATTGAATTGTGTGTGTAAATCTCAGTGTCCCTTAAGTATTATTAATGTCATAAAGCTGGGATGCTCTAATTACCAATATTTTCTCTCTTCTTCAATTATTTGGCCTTTCTGGGCTGTCTCTGTGACTTCAGTACATTAGTGCCTGACCCAGTATCAAACCTGTAGCCTTTGCCCCATAATAGAGTGCATTTTTTTTTTGTTTAAAGAGGTGGTCAGAATGCATTTAGAACACTTCCCTTAAATGACGGGGTTGAGAAAATGAAGCCATTTCTACTGAAAAGGTCACTGAAAGGTCTATAAATCATTGGCAGGAAAACCCTTTACCAGGATTCAAAGAAAGCACATTTCTGGACATAGGAATTTACAGAGATGGAGATGGAAGGCACACAAATTTGTGATTGATTTAGCATGCCTCAAGAATCATTAGCACTGTACAAAGGGAATTAATTCAAAGTTCTTCAAATGGGAAACATTTCTCAGGATGTAAACATTTTTACTTATAGATTGTTGTTTGTTTGACAACCATAGTTAACTAAAAAAAGTGTATAAATTACCTTACCTGTAAAAGATGTATCAATATAAGACATCTTATTTGCATAATTGCTGTATCAGTGATACATAGTGATACAAATCTTTGATCCAGGACTCCAGCACTCAGGAAGCAGAGGCAGAGAGAATTCTGTGAGTTCCATCCAGGTTAGCAGGGATATGAGACCCTGTTTCAAAAAACGTTACTGTTAAAATACACCAGTCAAGAAAACAGAAAGCCTGGTAATCCCCAACATTGCTGCATCAAGCCTTCTCAGGACCAGGGCCCTCTCCTTCCTACTTCTTGGAAATCATTTGATATGTTAATTGTGTCTTGGGTATTCAGAACTTCTGGGCTAATATCCACTTATCAGTGACTGCATTCCATGTGTGTTCTTTTGTGATTGGGTTATCTCACTTGGGATTATATTTTCCATTTCTATCTGCTTGCCTAAGAATTTCATGAATTTATGGTTTTTAATAGCTGAGTAGTATTCCACAGAGTAAATATACCACATTTTCTATATCCATTCCTCTGTTGAGGGACATCTGTGTTCTTTGCAGTTTCTGGCTATTATAAATAGTGGAAATCTCAAGAAACTGAAAAACTTAAATTTATACATGATCAGTCTTATATAATCAGTCACATAAAAGAAGTGAATGCAAATCCCAAGAAAAAACAAATAATTCAGAAATCTTATTGATTTCTAGACCCAGATGATGACATTCTCTATTAAAGAAAAATTCCATATTTATTGAAGAGATGGCTGCTTAACTCCTGTATTGAATAAACTGGAAGAACATAGAGCCTAATTTACACACACGTGTCTCTTTTGGTTACACTAATTCCATATCTGAGAAAAGAATGGATGCTCATCGAGATCTCTTAAATTCATTTTGTTGTTGATAAGGTATAGAGTGCTCTCCTTGAAAGCAGAAATGAATTAGAATCAGAGCAGCTATTTACCTGCAGTCTGACCCTGACAGGCTTCATCTGTGATAATAGTTTATTATTCATAGATAGTGATAATTTGATAAAATGTTTATAGGTTCTGGAACAAAGGAAGTCTCAAGAAATGGAAATTCAGTGGCTTTCTGTTTTCTTTTCTTTTTTTTAATTATTTCAAATTCCCTGATAATATTTTTTATTTTTTCTACATTCTTTGTTTACATTCCAAATGATTTCCGCTTTCCCAGTTCCCCCCTCCCCATAAGTCCCATAAGCCCTCTTATAGCAGCCTTATTTATAATAGCCAGAAGCTGGAAAGAACCCAGATGTCCCTCAATGGAGGAATGGATATAGAAAATGTGGTATACTTGCTCATGCCTCATGTTTTTTATTAATTCTCGGTACTCTTCCATAAGTGAATTTCACCAGTGTAACCCATGCAAGAAAAGCATGGATTTTGTCCATTTCAAAACATTTGGCAACGTTCAGTTTCTCAGAGAAAAATTATTACTTATAATGCTCTTCATAAATTGATAAATGTATACTTCTCAATGTTTCTAGAATGATCTTTCACCCTTTTTATCCCATGAACTGTAGTTGTCACTTAAAACAGCTTTAACTCCCTGAAAGGAAGTCAAGGACTGGCACACATAGCATTTATATTCTCTGTTTCTCTTCATTTATTTACATTCACTTTATATTTACCACTATCAGTCTGCAGCACAGTCATGCCTGACTTCTCTGTCCCCTTTCTTACAACAAGAATTTCTTGGAGGACCACATCTTACTCATTTGTGTTTCTAGCACCCATCACATCTCGTGTAACTGTGGTATGGGATGATTTTAGTATATATTTTGTCTAACTTTCAGTATATAGTACTAGAAATCTTAAGTATTTTTTGGAAGAACTGATGAACAGAAACATTGTAAATGAATACTTTATAGTATAGAGGAATTTAAAGTCAACAACATGGCTATTTTGGTAAGGGATCATATCCAAAGACCTTACAGGTATGTGTGATCTGGCTGGAATACAGACATGGGTAAACCCAGGAGACAGAGGCATGAAGATCTCAGTCAGTTCTGTTGAGTCACTGAGATGAGAGGCAGTGCAGTGGAATAAAATTTGTAGCAGTTCAGTTTGTGGAGTTGAGGGGAAAATTTATAGAAACAAGTTGCAGAGAGAACAAGCTACACACAGATGAACACTGAATGAACCAGAGAATGAGGATCCAGAATTTAGAACAGATTTCCAGAGTTAGAGACCAAGTAGAGCAATTCAGTGAGAAGCTGAGAGAAGGCCCTCTATTTATCAGTTCTATCTCCCTCTCATATCCCTTCCACACATATCCCCCATAGTTGCACATCTTTATATTTTGTGTGCATGTGATAACCTACTGATTCCAATTAGTGCTGGCTATATGTGTCAGAGTGTGGAGTCACCCATTAAATCATGACTAACCTATGAGTGGCCACACTTTCAGAAAAGAATGACTTTCATTTTCTTATCAACTATTTCCTGCCATTACTCTTCTGTAAGGAGTACAGCCTGGACTTCGTCTCCCATCATCCATGTAGGAATTTGGACAATGGGAATAAATGATGTGAAGTTTATTATTTCTTAAAATATGTATTGAGAATATATATATATTCAACTAATTATATTTGTGACAACTGAGTAGCAAGGAAACTGAACAAAACAAACCTTTCATAGCATCATCAAAGAGTTGTAGATAGATTAACATTCTAAATATAAAATGTAAACGAAACACTTTGAAGATAGTGTAACTGAGAATAAGAATGCCTGAATTCAAATTCTGGCACCTACAGATGATATCTGTGTAATCTGTGGCACATCACTTAATGTTTTCATGTCTTTTATTCTTCATCTATGAAATGAGGATGATAAAAGTGTTGTGAGGATTAAGTGAATTAGAGTATGTAAAGTAGTAAAAAAAAAGGTGTCGAAGAGTAAGCACCATATAAATATTTTACTATATTAATATTGCTAGAAAAATTTAGGTAAGACTTTGCAGTATCTTAGGGTAAGAACAGGTTTTCAAAGGAGGATAAAGAACAGGCTTGAGTGGGGACAAGTTAATATATTTGTTTACATAGAGGATAGATCAGTATATTGTATTACATAGAAAATTACTTGCTTTTGCATGATACATATCTTATTCAGCCTGGGGTGTTAGTATAGAAGGCCATAAACTGGATTGCTTGTAAATAACAACACTTTTTCATAGAACTGAATACTAGAAGCCCAAGATGAATCAAGTGGCACATGGAATACTTGGTGAGGGTCTTTCTTATCATAAAGAGCTTAATTTCTGCCTTATCAAAGATGGCTTCTTGTCTTGCTCTTACATAGAAGGGGTGATCATTTCAGGGACTTGGCTAAAAGAGGATTAATCCCATTAATGGTTCCTGTGACTTCCTGATGTAATTATTCCTAAAGACCCCATCTTCTAATACCATTACTTTATGCATCAAGATTCTAACATGAACTTTGAGTGAACACAGCCACTATGACTATAGTAGTTTCTGCTTCGACTTCACTCATTTTTTTTTTGGGGGGGGCTGTCATTACTTCCATGTTCTTCCATGTGAATGGCCTTCTTTAATGTTCTAATTTAAAGTACATGTTTCTTCCATTTTTTCGCCATATAATTCCTGTTATCCTCCCAAGGCCACAATAATAAGTATATAGATTTAACAAAACTGACTTATTCGCATTCCTTTGCCAATATACTTGGCATACAGTAAGTATTTCATACATTTTACTAAATTATTGGACTTTACATAATAAAGTTACGATTAGTGAGTGGATTAGTCAGACATTCATTGGTATGACAAAATAGCCAATGTAAACAATTCAAAAGAAGAAAACAAATTCTTTTGGCATATTGTTTCAGTGATTTTGATCTCTAGTCATCTGGCTTCATTTCTTTGAGCCTGAAGCAAGGGGCACATTCTTGCTGAAGAGGGTCTTTTGGAGTGAAAATGTCTACTTCTTGTCCACTGTTAAATAGAAATTCATTGACGTCACAATGATTGCATCTGAAATGAGAGACTAAGTCTTGGGGCCTTATTTTTTTGTAACTAAATCATAACAAGGAGTATGTGTTCTAGAGTAATCTAGCCAACAATTTGCTTTTCTGTAAAGGTTTTTGTTTTATAGAAGGGGAATAGAGGAGTACTATTAGGTTTGGGGAGAAAAAGGAGAGAGGCCCAGAGGACCTGATGAATGAATGGAAATCAGCAGCTGTGGGGGATGGGGTTTGCATGGTTGGCGTGGGGGGGAATCTCTAGCAAGTGACATTAGCAGAGATGCCTAACAGTAGAGACATGGAATCTGAAGAGGCCACCTACTGTAGCCAGGCAGGACCACCAGTGGAGGGATAAGGACACCAATCCACTCAGAAAACTTTTGACCAAAAATTGGACCTGTCTAAAAGAAATGTAGGCACAAAGATGGAACAGAGACTGAGGGAATGGCCAACCAATGACTGACCCAACTTGAGACCCATCCCATTGGTAAGCACCAATCCCTGCCTCTGAGAAGGTGCCCCTCCCTGAGTATTTTCCCATCCTACTGCATCAAGTCTCTGTGTATCCCTCTCCCACTGAAGCCAGATCAGGCAGCCGTGGAGACTGAGCTGCACATCTGCTATATATATGCATATGCCAGAGGCTGAAGTCACTTGCTAGAGATCCTTCCCCCACCCACCCCTGTGGCCCACAGCTGCCGATTTCCATTCATTCATCAGGCCCTCTGGGCCTCTCTTCTTTCTCTCCCCAAACCTAATAGTGCTCCTCTATTCCCCTTCTATAAAACAAAAACTAAAATACTAACACACTGGAATTGGGGAAAACAAGAAGGAAAAAAAAACCCAAAGTATTAATGATACTTTGTTATGTTTACAGACAGAAAGAAGCCTAGCATAACTGTCCCCTTAGAGGCTCTATCTACCTAGCAGCTGATGGAAACAGATGTAGATACCCACAACTAAACATTGGATGGAGGCCAAGGACCTGTATGGAAGAGTTTGGGGAAGGATTAAAGGCCTTGATGGGGATAGGAAGCCCAACAGTGTCATCTATGTGGACCCATCGGAGCTCTCAGAGACTGAGCCACCAACCAAAGAGCATATGCTGGCTGGAGTGAGGCCTCTGACATATGCATATATATATATATATATATATATATATATATATATATATATATATACACACACACATATACATCAGATGTGCAGCTCAATCTCCATGGTTGCTTTATCTGGCTTCAGTGGGAGAGGGATACACAGAGGCTTGATGCACCAGGATAGGAGAATCTTCAAGGAGGAGTACCCTCTCAGAGGCAGCCCACTCTCTCAGAGGCAGAGGGAAGGGGAGATGGAGGAAGGAATCTGTGAAGGGGCAAATGAGAGAACAGCAGCAGAATTTGGAATGTAATAAAGTAAATTAACTAACTTAAAAAATAAATTAAAAAAAGTGTCCGCCACCACACCTGGCTTACAGGAAGTCTGCTGGTAAATGGTGTGGCATAGAAATGGCTGTATAAACAAAATCAAAACAATGACAATATCAATAGACGTGCTAATTGTTTGCTACTCTTTTGTTTTATACCTTGACTACAGTTTCCCCTCCCTTCTCCCTCCAGAGCCCCTCCTACCTCCTCTATTCCTCCTTCCCCTGCATTCACTCTTCTGTTTCTCTCCAGAAAGTGTGGCCTCTCAGGTATATCAACCAGGCTAGGGCATATCAAGTTGCAGTATGACTAGACACCTCCTCATAGACAAGGACAATAGGCAACTCTTGATTACTGAGAGGAGACTTACCCTCTTCCAGGCATTGATTTCCTTTTTAGTTGCCCAGTGCAGAGTAATTAATATTGAAACCATACATGCACTATCAACCAAAGCAGACTCAACAGGTTATATGTACATATATTTATGCATGTACACATACATAAACACACACATATGTAACAATAAAAGAAAGAGGTCTTCAGTAAGAGGGAGGGTAGTTACTAGGAAGGGCTGGTGGGAGGAAAGAGAGGGGGTAAAGTATAATTCTATTTCAATTAAAAACAAAACAACTACTTCCCAAAAAGAGAATGGAGAAAGCTTTTTTAAAAAATTAGTGATTGCATGCAAGTGAACATGCATGTATTCATTTTCTTATCTGCTCATGGCTGTGTATGTGACTTGACTAGATATTTGAAGTTTTTGCCTTGACTCTCCTACAGGCTGTAACCTGGACCTGCTAGTGGAAATAACCTCATATATTTTTTGTTTTGTTTTGTTTTGTTTTTCTTTTTTTGTTTTTTTTTCTCTTTTTTGGTCAGGTATTTTTATCACAGCAACAAAAGTCAGACTAAAATAGATATGCTAATACAGACCCTTCCATGGAAGGGTATGTTAGGAAGGATGAAGAACCCCTACTTTCCCAACAATAGGATTGATGTATTTCTCTTTTAAGCTATGATCTATATTTATGTACGTATTGCAAAATAAAGAAATATTATTTATAATCTTATGCTTCCATTCACCATAAGAAAAAGCTGGGTCTCAAAATGGTGAAGAGATCCAGTATTTTATTCATTTAAATAGATGATGAATTTCGAGGATACTATCAAGATCAATTTAAATATAGCAACAATTATATTGATTGGGCAAAAATGAATATAGAAGAAGATTTGGTAAAGATCATGCATCATGCTGTGGATTCTGATTTGATGAATAGAAACCTTGAATACTTGACTTTCATTATGTGTTTTCCCCCCAAGGAACACTGAATCACATAAAATGCTGCTGAGCAACATAACTCAGGGTAAAACATATCATTTTGGGTCTGATCTAGATTGATATGGAAAGCCAGCATGGTTAAGTCTCATGAAGGCCAAGAAGGCTATACAACATGGGAGGACTGGCTGACTATTCTTGTTATATATACCCAGCCTAGAATGTCAAGTATTCAGTTTTAAACTACATTTCAATAATGAGTGAGAAAAGTAAAAGTTAAGGAATTAAAATGTATTGTACATATACTTAAAAATTTTGAATGAAATATATTTATTTGTGCATTGGGGGTAACATATATGGAGGTCAGAGGACAACTTCTGGAGACCATTCTCTTCTACTATATCAACTCATAAAATAGAATTCAGGTAATTGAACTTGGCAGTCAGTGCCTCTACCTGCTGAGCAATCCTGCTAGCCTGTGTATGAGTATTTCTGTGATATATATTTAAATCTGTATTCCCATTACAATTTTATGAAGAAAACACTAGTGTGTTTGTTGCCTTAAAAGAAAAAAGATCTCAAATATGTTAAATAATTTGCTCAAGGTCATACAACTAGTAATTTGCCATGTAGTGGCTTGTACTTAGGCTTTCTGACCACATTAGGCATCCCTTGATGTTGGGAATGCTCAGAGTAAATGGGGCTAAAATTGCTAATGTGGCAGTTATTTCAGGCACTGTTTTCTCTCCATATTCTGACACACTCAGATTAGCATGTGGGAAGTACCACTTCCTCCTTTGACTAACAAGTTTCATCTTCCCCATACTTTCTTTCCTCCTCCCTCCTGGTAACTTCTGCACCAGCAGAACATAGACAGCTCTACAAGTCACAGCAGCAGAGGTCCAAAAATGGAACTGGTGAAAAACTGGTTGTTAAGGGGAGACAAATGGAAGATTTAAAACCACAAATGGTCTGTTGAGCAGCTGTTTAGATCATGTAATGACCACCAACTTTCTTAAGGATTCCTCTTCTCCAAGATGGGAAAGGCTTCCAACAACAACCAATATCATTATTGCAGTATGAGCTTATTGATGCTAGTTAATATGCAATTTGATTTGAGGTATGCATGGATTTTTTTAAAATCACCAGATCTACAGACAGAATTTCCTATTTAATAGAGGGCGATTAAATTGAACAATCAATAGTTTAGGCTTGCGAAATAGTTAATGAATCAAACAGGTAATGACTTGAAGAAATTCCAATTCACTTTCTTAGCTCATTTGAGAAGTTATTGTATCTATAAAACAAGAGCAAGCTGTCATGGCAAAAAGCTACTGAGTGATAAAAATGATCTCTCAGCCTCTATCTATGCTCTGTTAAACTAGTGGGATTTTATAAGGCTTTCTTTTTTATTCATCCTTTGTTTTGGTTAAACCACACCTACCTTCCTTTAGTATGTCCACATACCCACTCAGACTTTAGCTTCTACTAGTCTATCCCTGTTTTTGCATGTCACAAATATTCTACTGTCATCTCTACTATTTATATATTAAAAATTAGGTTGGAATATCACAGGTTTTCAAGTACCTTTTTTAAGTGCACTTCATTTTGGGTGAGATTTCCTGGGGCCTCTCATTTCCCTATCCCCATCACTGTACTACTTTAGCGAGGACCTCTGCCTCCAAAACACTACGGCTCTCCTTTCACTTCGGGCATATTCTACTAGTGTCCTTGTCTACATCCCTAGTTTCTGAGTTCTCCATGTTAAACAGACAAAGCAGAAGATTTGAAGCTAGGAACCTTCCATTAGAGAGAAAATTCTGCATTTGTCCTTGTGCATTTGAATGAACTCACTCATAATTGTTTCTCTCAATTCCATCTATTTACCTTCAAATCTCATGATTTCAATTTTGTTCACAGTTTAGTATTATTCCATTGTATGTATGTACTACATTTTTATTATATACTCATCAGTTGAATGGCATCGAGGCTGATTCGATTTTGTAGTTATTGTTGATGGAGAGGCAATGAACATGGATGTCTGAGTATCTTTGGAGTAAGATATAAAGTCTTTTAAGCATATATTCAGTAATATATGCTTAAAAGTATACTAGATCAAATGGTGGATCTATTGCTACTTTATACAAGAAACCTCTAGATTCATTTCTAAAGAAGATGCAATAGTCTAGTCTCCTACTGATAGCATCTAAGAGTTCCCATTTCCTTTCATATACACTAAAATTTGTAGTGATTTGTATTCCTAATTAACGGCCATTCTGGCTGGGGTGAGATGATATCTCAATGTAACAGCTTTAGTCTGCACTTTCCTGGTGGTTAAACATGTTGAACATATATTAAAGTATTTAATAGCTATTTGCACTTATTGTATTGAGAGATTTCTATTATGTTCCATAGTCTTTCCTTTGATTTTTTTTTTTGGTGTTCTGTTTCTGTAGTTCTTTGCATATCCTATGTACTAACATTCTCTCAAGTGTGTAAGTGGCAGCAGCTTTTTGTATTCTGTGTGCTTCCTCTTCATTTTAGTGACTGCTTCTCTTGCTGTATAGAAGTTTTTTATTTTCATAAGTTCCCATTTATCCATTTTTGGTCTTGTTTCTTGTGAGGCTGGAGTCTACTCAGGATGTCCTTACCTGTGCCTATATGTTGGAGTGTACTCCCTTCTTGCTGCTCAGGCAATTTCACAGTATCATCTGAAAAGATGTCTCCCTTTATTTTATTTTCTCATGTATATTCCTTTTATTTTCTCTTATAGCTCTACCTGACTTTCAGCACTGACTTTCAGTATTGAATAGGAATGCATACCCTGTCTTTTCTCTGATCTTAGTGCAAATGCTTATAGATTTTTTCCATTTAACAAGATATTAGCTAGGGGCTTATCATATACAGCTTTTATATGTTCATGTGGTAGTTTGAATGTGCTTGGCCCATAGGAAGTAGTACTATTAAGAGCTGTGGTCTTGTTGGAGGAAGAGTGTCACTGTGGGGCTGGGCTTGGAGACTCTCCTCCAAGCTTCTTGGGAGATGTTCCTTCCTGACTGCAGTCAGATCAAGAGAGCAAACTCAGCTCCTTGTCCAGTGCCATGCGTGCCTGAACACTGCCATGCTTTCATCATGATGACAATGGACTGGACCTCTGAACCTGTAAGCCAGCTGTGATGGTTTGCATATGCTTGGCCCAGGAAGTGGCACTATTAGAAGGTGTGGCCATTGGAGTTGGTGTGTCACTGTGGGTATGGGCAGTAAGACCCTTATCCTGGAAGCCAGTATTCAGCTAGCAGCCTTTAATGATGTTGTAGAGCTCTCAGCTCTGCCTTCACCATGCCTGCCTGGATACTGCCATGCTCCTATGATGATAATGGACTGAACCTGTGAACCTGTAAGCCAGAGTCAATTAAATGTTGTCCTTATAAGAGTTGCCTTGTTCATGGTGTCTGTTCACAGCAGTAAAATCCTAAGACACCGCAATTAAATGTAATCCTTTATAAGAGTTGTCTTGGTCACTGTGTCTATTCACAGCAATGGAAACCCAAACTAAGACAGTTGATCTGTATTTCCTACATCACTAACCTCTTCATGACTTTTTTTCTTATTAATTTCATTTAAGTGATGAATTAAATTTATTGATTTATGTATGTTTTCCATTGCTTTGCTGGAAGGAAACTAAATTGGTTAGGATTAATGATATTTTCATGTGATCTGGAATTGGAATTTCAAGTGTTTTACTAAGAATTTTTATATCTACGTTCATCAGAAATATTGGACTATAATTCTCTCCCTCTCTTTGGTTGGGTTCTTATTTGTTTTGGTATCAGGGCAATATACCCTGGCTTCATAGAAAGCATTTTGAATACTTCCTTCTTTTTTCTAATTTTTTTTCGTTGGAAGACTAAGATTCTTCAATCTAATTTTTGTTTATTTTTAATCATAATGTCTGTTTTAAGCTATTTTTTAAAAATAAAGCATCTATATAACTAAAATAACATAAGCAACAAAGGGTAATATACAGTAATTGAAACCTAGGAAAACATATCTGTAACATACAAGATGGGCAAAGAAGCAAATTTACTTATAAATGCCATTTTGAATTAGGAAAAATGATGAATAATTCAATACAAAATCGGTATAAGATACAAACAATAATCTAACAGGAAAAGTAAAAATGACCAACAAATATAATAATTCCAATTCTCTTTACAGTCAAAGAAAATAAGATTTTAATATTTATCAAATCAGCAAAACATGTAGTGTTGAAGATTTGGGGACATGAGCACTTTGAACATTGTTAATTAAATTGTCATTTCATGCAAAATTATGAAAAATAGTCTGTAATATGACTATTAAAGTTTATATTTATTCAATAACTTAATTTTTATCAATTAACTGTAGGAAAATTTGCAAGTGTTATCCTTAATGCTTAATGTACTGTGTACATGCATGGTTGTATGTCAAGAGATGATAAAAAATGCCGTTAATTATTAAGGGCCTAGTTAAACAAAATGTGATGAAATCATATGTGAGAAATTATATTTTATTGAATGAGGTAGTTCTTGATTTATACATATGAGGGAACAATAATAGTAGACACAATTAAGGTTAGAAGATTTCAGTACTATTTACTATGAAGTTCATTTTTACCATATGTAATAACAATAGACAATTTACAGCAATTTCTCATATACTATGCCATAAAGAATAAATGGACAGATAACATCAATATTTACAAAAGGTGAATTATCTTCAATAATTTCAAATAAACCTTAAAAGATTTCTTGGAGAAAAATCTTGACAAATTTTATTTTATCTCAGAGAGTAAGACTGAAAACTTGGGAATCCATTCCATATACAGTCACCAAACCCAGACGCTCTTGCTGATGCCAAGAGGTGCTTGCTGACAGGAGCCTGATATAGCTGTCCCCTGAGAGGCTCTGCCAGTGTATGACAAAAGCAGAGGGGGACATTCTCAGCCAACCGTTGAACTGAGCACAGGCATCCCCAATGGAGGAGCTAGGGAAAGGACCCAAGGAGCTGAAGGGGTTTGCAATGCTATAGGAGGAACAATGATATGAGCCACCCAGTACCCCAAGAGCTCCCAGGGGCCAAACCACCAACCAAAGAGTATACATGGAGGGACCCATGGCTCCAGATGCATATGCAGTAGAGGGTGGCCTTGTTGGACTTTAAAGGGAGGAGAGACCCTTGGTCCCGAGAAGGCTAGGTGCCCCAGTATAGGGGAATTCCAAGACAGGAAAGCAGGAGTGGGTGGATTAGTGAGCAGAAGGAGGGGACAGGATATGGTATTTTCGGGGAAAAACCAGGAAAGGGGACGTTTGAAATGTAAATAAAGAATATATCTAATAAAAACTAATGTATAATCACAAGTAAAAAGACAAAAGACAAAAATAGTTTACCTGATATTGATTTAACATTGGTAAGTGGTATCTGTCTATAAAATCGCCTATTTTGTTAAGATTTTCCAATTTTGTGGGTAGGTTTTTGAAGTACAACTTAATGATTCTTTGAATTTCCTCAGAGTCCGTTGTTATGTCTCCCTTTTCATTTCTGATTTTGTTTATTTGAATACTGTTTCTCTGTCTTTTGGATTGTTTGGCTAAGGCTTTGTCTATCTTGTTGATTTTCTCAAAGAGCCAGCTCTAGGGTTCCTTGATTGGTTTCAGCTCTGATTTTGATAATTTCTTGCCTTCTGCTCCTCTTTGGTGTATTTGCTTCTTTTTTTTTTTTTATAGAGCTTTCAGGTATAATTAAATTGCTGGTAGGCGGACTTTCTAATTTCTTTTTTTTTTCATTTTTAAAATATTTAAATTTTTAAAAAATTTTCTATATATTTTTGTTTACATTCCAAAGGCTTTCCCCTTTCCCATTTCCCCCCTCACCATATGTCCCATAAGTCCTCTCCCCCCCACCTATTCTCCAATCACACACCCCCCACACACACCATTTCTCTGTTCTGGTACTCTCCTACAAAACTGGATCCAGTCTTTTCAGGACCAGGGTACTCTCCTTCCTTCTTCTTGGGAATCTTTTGACTTGCTAATTGTGCCTTGAGTATTCAGAGCTTCTGGGCTCATTAATATCCACTTATCAGTGATTGCATTTCATGTGTATTCTTTTGTGATTGAGTTAACTCACTTAGGATGATATTTTCCAGATCCAACCATTTGCCTACAAATTGCATGAATTCGTTATTTTTAATTGCTGAGTAGTATTCCATTGTATAAATATACCACATTTTCTGTATCCATTCCTCCTTTGAGGGACATCTGGGCTCCTTCCAGCTTCTGGCTATTATAAATAAGGCTGCTATGAACATAGTGGAGCATGTGTCTTTATTGCATGCAGGGGAATCCTCTGGGTATATGCTCAGGAGTGGTATGACAGGGTCCTCTGGAAGTGTCATGCCCAATTTTCTGAGGAACTGCCAGACTGATTTCCAGAGTGGTTGTACCATCTTGCAATCCCACCAACAGTGGAGGAGTGTTCCTCTTTTTCTCCACATCCCCCCAGCACTTGTTGTCTCTTGAGTTTTTAATCTTAGCCATTCTGACTAGTGTGAGGTGGAATCTCAAGGTTGTACTAAGATCAACCCCAAGTGGATCAAGGACCTCCACATAAAACCAGACACACTGAAACTAATAGAAAAGAAACTGGGGAAGACCCTGGAGGACATGGGCACAGGGGGAATGTTTCTGAACAGAACACCAATAGCTTATGCTCTAAGATCAAGAATTGACAAATGGGACCTCATAAAATTACAAAGTTTCTGTAAGGCAAAGGACACGGTCAGAAGGACAAAACAGAACCAACAAATTGGGAAAAGATCTTCACCAACCCCACATCTGACAGAGGGCTAATATCCACTATATACAAAGAACTCAAGAAGTTAGACCTCAGAGAACCAAATAACCCTATTAAAAATGGGGTACAGAGGCTTTCCCCTTTGGAATGTAAACATAGAATATAGAAAATAAAAATTAAAAAAAATGGGGTACAGAGCTAAACAAAGAATTTTCACCTGAAGAAATTCTATTTTTTTTGTGGAGACACTTACTGCCATGAACTTTCCTCTTAGCACTGCTTTCACTGTGTCCCATAAATTTGGGTATGTTGTGCTTTCCTTTTCATTGAATTCTAGAAAGTTTAATTTTTTTTTTATTTCTTCCCGGACCCAGAGATCATTGACTAGAGAGCTGTTAAATTTCCATGAATATGTAGGCTATCAGGTGTTTCCATTGCTGTTGAAACCCAGCTTTACTCCATGGTGGTTTGATAAGATCCAAGGCGTTATTTCAACTTTCTTATCTGTGTTGAGGCTTGCTTTGTGTCTGACTATATGGTCAGTTCTGGCGAAGGATCCATGAGTTGCTGAGTTTTGTGTTTGGGTAAAATTTTCTACAGATATCTGTTGGATCCATTTGCTTCATAATGTCTGGTAGTTTCATTATTTCTCTGGTCAGTTTTTGTCTGGGTGACCTGTCAATGGGTGAGAGTGAGGTGTTACAGTTTCCCACTATTAGTGTGTGGGGTTTGATAGGCGATTTAAGCTTTAGCAATGTTGGAACCTATGTCTTTATGCCTGCCTGAAAGCTTTCAGTTTTGGCTGTATCTACATCACTAATGAAGGCCATTTGTTCTTTTCTTGAATAAACACAGAAAGCATCACATGGGAAAGGAATGTGTGATACTTTACAGAAATCTAAAGCAGTTTTACAAGGAAGGGATAAAACTTTCTTTTAAATTTAAGTTTATTTCTTAATTATTCATTTTACACACTGCCCTCCTCCTACTCACCTCTCCCACAATCCTTCTTTCTGCCCCCCTCTTCTCCTCTGAGCAGGTAGGGGCTCCACCATGTATCCCCTCCCCTGGCACTTCAAGTTTCTGTGAGGCTAGGTGCTTCCTCTACCACTGAGACCAGACAAGGCAGCCCAGCCTGAAGAACATATCCCACAGGTAGATTACAGCTTTAGGGATAAGCCCTGTTCCAGGTGTTCAGGACCCACATGAAGACCAAGCTGCACATCTGCTACATATGTGCAGGAGGCTTATGTCCAGCCTGTGTGTGTTCTTTGGCTGGTAGTTCACTCTCTGAGAGCCCCAAGGGTCAAGGTTAGCTGACTCTGTTGAAAGAGTTGGGGGAAGGATTGATGGTCCTGAAGGGGACCCATGGTCTTCCTGTGGATTCCTTTCCCTTTTGGGATCCATAATCCTTCCTCTTATTCTTCAATAAGAGTACTCCAAGCTCCATCCACTGTTTGTTTGGCTGTGGGTTTCTGGATCCCTCTGAGTCAGCTGCTGGGTGGAGCCTCCCAGAGGACAACATGCTTTTGTCTGCAAGCATAACAGAATATCATTAATAGTGTCAGGGATTGGTGCTTGCCCATGAGATGCCTCACTACTTGGGCCAGTTATTGGTTGGCCATTCCCTCAGTTTCTGCTCCCAGTGTATAGAACATTATGACTCCATCTGAGCTGGATAACAAATATATTTTGTGAAGAAGTATTTGTATGTTACTTTCAGCATTTATGGTACATATTTATTTTATAAGCCCATTTTCATCCTGCTTGCTGTTTTCAGCAAATTATTACTTATAGTATATAGATACTCATATATTGATCTCTCAGGCATATGGAAGAGTACATATCTTAAGATTAAAGTTATGAATTAGCTTAGGTTGTAAAAGTTAGTTACATTAGAATCTCTGTCTCTCTCTTATTTACATTTCAAAGCCTGTTCCTGTCCCCCCCCTCCACATAGTCGCTTAACCATCCCCCACTTCCTTCTACTGTGAGAGTGAAGCCTCCTGTGTATCCTTCCACCCTGGCACATCGTCTCTGCCAGATTAGGTGTATCCTCTCCCACTGATGTCAGACAAGGCAGCCACGGAGATTGAGCTGTACATCTGCTACATATTTGCTGGGGGTCTCATCCCATACCATGTATGTTCTTTGGTTAATGGCTCCCAGGGATCCAGGTTAGTTGACTCTTTTGGTCTTCCTGTGGGATTACTACCCCCTTCAATCCTTCTCCAGCTCTTCCATAAGACTTCTTTACTTCCTTCACAATTGTTTTCTTAAAGATAGTTTAGATAAACAGACTACACAGTAGGATATCAGTCTTAAATCTTATAGGACTTCAAGGTCTATTCTATTATTAATTTAGCTGTCCTCAGAGAATGCTCTTTAATGACAGTAGGGTGATTTAATTAATCAAGCATCTTGATCTTAGCCTCTCTTCTAGTTAGAGCAATAAGATCTCATTCAGAGATACTTGTACTTTTTTATTGCAAATTTCATATATGAGTACTGTGTTTACAACACTTCCATACCTCCTTCTCCATTTCCAACTCTTCTCCTTCATGATGAAAATTATCCACCCTTATTATCCTCAAGTTGTAAGCACTACTATCACATCATTAGGGATATCTTTTGGTATTTGTTATTGAGGCCCACAAGCATCAGAGCATTGACTGCTTATTGACTGCCTTCCTCCCGTGGTACCTTCTGGTATTATGAAAGCTAGTCATCAGGGAAGAGGTCTTCAGGCCAGATTTAACACTGCTATTCTGTAGTGTGTGTCTGAAGTTTGCAGTGTCTTCAGCAACAGGGACTTGGCTTTAACCTCTGGGAGGCAACCAGAGGCAACAGCAATAGCCTCTGTTTTGGGAGCAACTCAAAAGAGGTTTCTTATGTCGGGTACTTGAAGATTTTGTTAAACAGTCTAAGGCTCTTGTGGGATGGCATAGCTTCATTTAAATCACACACACACACACACACACACACACACACACACACACACACACACTGTATATAGGTACTATGAAACAGGGGAGGTAGAAAATCAAGGGCGACTTTAACTAGGATTTGGAAAGTATACTGGTTAGTTTTTTTGTCAATTTGACACAAGTTAGAGTCAACTGGGAAGAAGAAATCTCAAAGGAGGAATGGCCTCCATCGAACATTAGCCTGTGACCACATCTGTGAGTCATTTTCTTAATCGCTAATTGATTGAGGAGGGCTCAGAACACTATGGGTAGTGCTATTCTTGAACAAGAAAGCCTAGGTTGTAGAAGAAGGTAACTGAGCAAGCTGGGGGGACCATACCAGTAAGTGGCATTCTTGCATAGTCTCTGTCTCCATTTCCTGCCTTAAGTTCCTGCCCTGGCATCCCTGGATGATGGATATAACATGTAAGATGTAATAAGCCCTCTCCTCTCCCAGGATAGAGAGGTATGGCAAGGCAAAGGGAGAGGAAGGGAATAGATAAATAACACCAAGGATGTTTGAAAAAGCTGCAGGAAAACATATTATTTTATAAGTTTACTTAAAATACAATACAATACTTTTACTTACTAGTGGCTGTAATCTTGTGGTCCCTTTAAGTTAGCCTACTTAAGAGCGCATGTAGCATTTGTCTTCATATTTAAGCATATTAATATTTAACACAGATGATACATTTATTTTCTAAATTGTACTAAAATATAACTTGTTGTTAATCAATTACAATATATTAAAATACTAATATTCATTGATGAAAGTGATGTTACATAAGAGTAATAATGTTGAATAGTGAATAGCACTCATTAAATAATAAGTGAAACAGACACATTGATTATACGTTTATAAAAATATCTTTTTTACATAGACTAGAGAATTAAAATTGTTTACTCTGAATTGTGAGATATTATCTGCTACTTCATTTGGTTAATTTCTAAATTTTTTTTAGTATACAAATATTTCCCTTATTTAAATGATTTTTTTATATTTTATTTTATGTGCGTTGTTTGTTTTCTTGCCAATATGTGAGGGTTTTGGATCTGCTGGCACTGTAATTACAACAGTTTTGAACTGCCATGTAGGTGCTGAAAATTCAACCTTGGTCCTCTGAAAGAACAGACAGTGTCACTGAGCCATCTCTCCAGCCGTGTTTTTTTTTTTTTCTCTATTTCTTGGTCTTTTCAAAAAGGTAGATACACTCTACTAATTTAATTTGTGGTGAGTTTCTTGAGGCATTCTGTATCTGACACTGACCTCCGATTCGTTACTGAACTGAGGACCTCCTGGACTCCTGAGCATCCTGCCTTTGCCTCTTGAATGCTAGGGTTACAGGCATCTGCCACTGTGCCCGGGCTTTGTTACATGGTGTTTAGAAATCACTCCGTGTTAGCCACCAGAATGACCTTTGTTCTTCTGCTTTCGCCAGTTAATCACTGTGTGACTTTGGTACAGATTGTGCTTCCTGGTCTTGACGTCATGTTTTTATCAGGTGATTTTTCACAGATCAGTGGTCTTTCAACAATTTCTCGGAAGCCTTAGATCTCTGTATCCATAACTCAGGGTAACCAAG
This sequence comes from Apodemus agrarius, assembly GCA_964023405.1. NCBI lineage: Eukaryota > Metazoa > Chordata > Mammalia > Rodentia > Muridae > Apodemus > Apodemus agrarius. Next base: position 117,710,652 of record OZ030010.1, on the reverse strand, counting down.
AGAAGGATAAGAGGGCTTCTACATGTACACCCCCAACATGCGCATAACACATACACTGATACTCATATACACCACAAACACATCCACACACAATAAAATTATATATTATAAAAGGAACTTACATAATATTTTCTTTCAGCAAAAGAGTTTTAATCCTTCTCTATTTGTCTCTGCTTGCACTATCTCTCTGTCTCTGCCTGTTTGTCTCTGTCTCTCTGTCTCTGTCCCTGTCTCTCTCTCATACACACACACACACACACACACACACACACACACACACTTTGAAGTTTAAGAACCACTGAGACATATGATCTTCAAACTCCTTACAGCATTGACAATTCCTATTATTTAGGCTTTTCACAAATTCCCTTAGGCCTTTTATTGAATTGGTCCAAATCTATGCAGCTTTGTACTACCTTTTGGATAACATAGTTGATGCTAAGAAATAGCCTCCTCTTACCTGGCCTGCCTACCAATCTGCATGCTACTAAAACAAGAGTGGGTGTCCAGGAGAGAGCCAAGCTCTGTGTGGAACCAGAAAACTAATCAGAAGTTGGATTCCTTCCCTGGTGGTCAATGGCTCTTTGAAGCCAGGCACAATATTTTGAATCAGCTGGAAGGGAATGTCTCTAATGAACCTGTGACAAAAACAAAACAAAACAAAACAAAACAAAACAAAACAAAACAAAACACAAAAATCCAACTGTATGTTTCCTTGAGAGGGAAGAGGATATTTATTATTTGTCAATTGTCAGTTTTGAATATTTTTGCCTGGGAAGGGATTGAGGAAAGCAGAAAGGGTAGGAGGAAGAGTGAGAATTAACCTCCCTTCATGACTCCACTTTTTTCGCCCCAGTATGTGATATGCCCACTGTTAGGGAAGGGAGCAACCAAGTGATGACATTTGTAGGGCAGTAAAGACAGTGCAGCATGTAGTTCCTATCCCTTCTCTACACTCCTCCTTATTGACAAGTGTTCTTCAGACAGTGTCAGAGACTCCTGTGCTCTAAGGTAGGAAAGTAAGGCAATATGGCTACTGATTCCAGATTGGCTGCTAGTGTCAAGTTGGAATATGAAAGTAGAATCTGTTTGCATTACTAATATGTACTTTTAAAATCTAACCTACTCAAAATAAAAATGATAGTAAAGTGGCCTATGGATACTTAACTTCCTGTTTATGTTCATTTTCTCCTACCCTGTGCACTGTCCTCCTTCTAAATCCCAAAGATTCTTATATTCCCAGCTTTCATTTTATTCCCCTCATTATAAAATAGAATTGCCAATAATTTTTCCTACCAAGTTCCAAATGCCTCATTATATGATACTTCCACGCATGTGTGTGTGGATGTGTGTATGTGCATGAGTGTGTGTGTGTGTGTGTGTGTGTGTGTGTGTACATATTGACAATATTTTTAAATCAGAGGAAACCATCCAGAATGTCAGAATTTTATGTAGCATGGTGTATATAAAATGAGTTTCTTGAAAGGAATCAGCCATATACTCCATTTTAGTTATTCTACAACGTTCTACATTTTAGTTCTTGGGCAACTGCTTAATCACAAACCTATTCTGTTTTCCTAAATATGTGTTTGCTGTGATAATTAGGAAATGTGTAAAAGTGTGAGAATCATGAACTCATTAGCCTTTGTGATGAGGCAGGCTGCAGGTGGGACTGACTGAAGACAGTATTCTAGAAAAGCAGCCTCATTCTGTGGGTGAAGAAAGATTAAGAGATAAAATTAAGTTATAAAAGTAATGCAAAGGACCAAAGGAATTCAGTTAGAGAACTAAAGGAAAATTGCATGCAATCTAGAGCCACTGTTTTGAATGGTAGTCAACATTTATTAGGGGGTGTTTAATTTTAACACAGGAGAGAATAAAAAGTAGTTTAAAAATAAACCTGATATTTAGAAAAAAAATTTTAAAAGGCTGGCAAGCTCAGTTTAATCTCAGGTACAAAAGCATACATTTCCTGAGTTGGATGGAAGGGAAAAGGCTGAGGTACTGGACAGGCCTGAGCAGTAACATCGATGAGCTGTTAACGTCCGTGACTTGTGCAAAACGTGGCGAAGGGCTCAGATTAGGTTAGGTGGTATGGGCAATGTGTAATATAGATAATGAATATGGCAACCTATTTCATATTGACCATTATGGTTTAATTTGTATGGGAAAATTTCTCCCTCTTTAAGCTCAAATATCTCATGAAAAGTAAATACAACATGAACTGGATCAAAGTAGAATTAACTCAGTAAGTCTCCCTGTAAAGTGGGCACTTTTTATGAATAATGTTGACATACAGCAGTGTGATTTCATGGAAAACTACTAGTAAAAAATGTTTTCAGCACTTTAAAGAATTCTGCTTCCCGAGCTCCAAGACAAGTGGATGTGATTCAGTAGTCTGGAATAGAGATCTGGAGTATGACTTCTGCTGTCATTGTTTAACACGGGGACTCATGTATACGAGGATAGCCTGGAAATTTGCTGTGTAGGAAAGGATGACCTTCAACTTCCAATTCTTCTCTCTCCACGTCCCAAGTGCTAGAATTATAATCAAACCCCACCATGTCTAGTTTGTGGGAAAAGTTTTTTTTTAAAGTTATCCCCTGTTAGAAATGTGAGATCCCAGGAAGGTACAAAGAACACTGATTTGCTAATGGGAAGAAAATGCCTGGTAGAACTTATAAATCAAGGAAATTAGACAACTATGAATGGAGACACTTGGAGAGATTCATTTAGTATGCCTTTTCTGAATGCTTTCTTGGATAGAAAGAGGACAGGTCAGATTTGGTTCTATTCTTTTTTTTTTTTTAATTTTCGAGACAGGGTTTCTCTGTGTAGCCCTGGCTGTCCTGGAACTCACTCTGTAGACCAGGCTGGCCTCGAACTCTGAAATCCGCCTGCCTCTGCCTCCCAAGTGCTGGGATTACAGGCGTGTGCCACCACCGCCTGGCTCTTGGTTCTGTTCTTAAAGGGAGCTCCCTATATATACACAGGTGGCTTAGTTCCTCAAAGAGCACTAGGAATCACTTGGCAGAACATTTCACAAGTAAGATGCCAGGGCCATTCACCAGCGTTTTATTTCAATTGGTGAGGGTAGGGCCCAGACATTGTTGGTGTTTAAAATTGCTAGGTGGTTTTAAAATACAGAGTGGGCAGAAAACATCTGCTTTAAGAGAGTTAGCCAAATGTACATGCAATCATATTGCAGAGATGTAAATGCTACTAGTGTTTCTTGGATACTGAGAGGGACCTGAGCATCTCACACATCTGAAGCATATTTGTGGGGGATTCCACAGAAGGAATTCCAAAACTGACTTATACTTTTTATCAAATTTTTTTTCTTTTCTATATTCTTTGTTTACATTCCAAAGACTTTCCTTTTTCCCAGTTCCCCCCTCACAATATGTCCCATAAGTTCTCTTCCCCTACCCCCACCCCCCGCCCAATCCTCCATCACCACACAACCCTTTCTCTGTTCTGGTACTCTCCTACAAAACTGGATCCAACCTTTTCAGGACCAGGGTCCTCTCCTTCCTTCTTTTTGGGAATCTTTTGACTTGCTAATTGTGCCTTGAGTATTCAGAGCTTCTGGGTTCATTAATATCCACTTATCAGTGATTGCATTTCATGTGTATTCTTTTGTGATTGGGTTAACTCACTTAGGATGATATTTTCCAGATCCAACCATTTGCCTACAAATTGCATGAATTCATTATTTTTAATTGCTGAGTAGTATTCCATTGTATAAATATACCACATTTTCTGTATCCATTCCTCCATTGAGGGACATCTGGGTTCTTTCCAGCTTCTGGCTATTATAAATAAGGCTTCTATGAACATAGTGGAGCATGTGTCTTTATTGCATGCAGGGGAATCCTCTGGGTATGTGCCCAGGAGTGGTATGACAGGGTCCTCTGGAAGTGTCATGCCCAATTTTCTGAGGAACTGCCAGACTGATTTCCAGAGTGGTTGTACCATCTTGCAATCCCACCAACAGTGGAGGAGTGTTCCTCTTTCTCCACATCCTCATCAGCTCCTGTTGTCTCCTGAGTTTTTAATTTTAGCCATTCTGACTGGTGTGAGGTGGAATCTCAGGGTTGTTTTGATTTGCATTTCCCTGATGACTAATGATGTTGAACACCTCTTAAGGTGCTTCTCAGTCATCCGAATTTCTTCTGGTGAAAATCCCTTGTTTAGCTTTGTACCCCATTTTTAATCGGGTTATTTGCTTCTTTGGGATCTATTATCAAATAATTTTAACATATAGCAAGACTATAATGTAGCATAATTGTACTTACCATAATAATTATCCAGAATTTGCCACTTTGCTATTTCGTGGTGTAGGACTAGTGTAGGCTGGTAATAGGGGGATTATTTGACATTTCATGATGAATTCTGTCCCCTTTCTTTTTGTGACTATCACCTATTGTATCTGAAGCCTCTGCAGGTGCTGTAAACACTGAAGAAGGACCCAATTGGCCTATTTTTTTATGAGAGCTGGAAAAGGCTTCTTTGAATTAACAGTCATTTTATTTTATTTTTTATTTCTGTGAGTGTTAGACTGCTAGATGGCTATGAAATTGTTATATTGTCAAACTGCAATGGGAAAACTTTTATGAGACTATATTTTTGCATAAAGGGAGTAAGTGAATTCAGGGGTCATCACAAAATGATTCTGAGTTGAATGCAGATGTGAAGGGAGTCAGGGTGGCCTAGCTTCTTCATACTCTATAGTGTTCTCTGTCAGCTGGGGATTTTATCAAGGCCTTCAGGCTACAACTGCAAAAAAACAATACAGGTAGATAATGCACTGTTGGAAAAATTTTAGATCGAAAGGTTTTGTTTCCATTTTTGGCCTTGATATTAATTCTTTTCTATTTAATTTTTTTTGAAATATTCATACCTGTATTTTATATTGACATCATTTCACCCCCACTTCTCCCCATTCCAAGTTTCTCTGTGTCCTCCCAATCCTTCTCTCATTCCTAGCCTTTTCTGTTTTAAATGTGTATGTATATTTTCATAGATCTACACACACATATATGTCTGGCTTCTTTATGCTCTTCTCTCAATATTCATTTTGTATACTTTCACTCAATCTTGAATGTCTTCATACCTGACATCTTATGATTTTCTCCTCTGCTGCTTACTTTTTCATGTCAGGTTTGCACATAAATATCTGAGAGGTGCTCACAAGAAAATGGACATTTTGATATCGTGAATGCCATTTCAAATTGTAGAAGAAGAAAGAACAGTAGACTATTTTGCTTCTAAGTTCCTAAGCATCCTGGACAGCAAAAAAGCTGAGAAAGCTAGTTTATTGCTTCAAATCAGATAATCCTTGGAGGCTAAGCGGTTGCTCTTGGTTACTATAACTATGGATGTGTAGGCAAACACTAGAATATAAAAAGATGTGAGTCTTTTAGCTAGATCTGGAGATGAAATTTCCCTGAAAGGCAGAATCTTAGAAACCATCATGTCAAATGGTTTTAATAATTGTGCCAGCTTCTCCTTGTGGGCTTTTCTTTCAGAATGGCCATCAAAACAACTGGGGAGTTGTTATAAAATATGGGGCTAGATTAATAAATTCAGAGTTTAGTAAAATAAGTCTGAAAGTTTGCATTCTAAATTAATGACTGCCTGATCAAAGTCAGACTTTATGTACCAAAATCGCTGGGGGACTGCATGGGACAGGCCTTTGTTAAGATATCGTGATTACTTTTAAGTACCTGATATTGGGAGATAAAAGTGGCAAAATAAAAGCCCTTCCAGCAAGGATGAAAAACAATACAAATTAAAGTAGTATATGCAAGAGACTGTTTAGAAGGATATGCTGAGAAAAATGGTTCATTGATTCTGTTTTTATTTTTTTGTTAACAAATTTTAGCAGTAAACAATTTTCTGAGTGCTTAACGTAATGGTGTTAAAAAAAGATTTTCTGTTTTTTGGCTAGGTGCCATTTTAATAGCACTCAGTATGCATCTTAGGTAATCTTGCCATTCAGGATATTAAAATTTTATTAGTGAAGATTTTATATTGAGCCATGCTATCTTCTTTCTGCTAGTACAAATGGAATTATCACTTAAGTTCATGCTCCTTTCTGTCACTCTTCTTGGAATTAAGTCTTAGACTATATCTACATATTGCCCAAAGTACTTAAAACTGAGAAATTCCATCGACAAAGTAGACCTTTTTTTTTTCAGTTGACATATTGAAGCAAATATACTAGGTGACAAAGCATTTAAATCACATTGTGAACATTAATTCCTTGAGAATGTCATCTCAATGCATTGTGTATATTCCTTATAACATAGCTCATTGGACTAATTTCTATCCTTCTTCACTACTACCATCCTGTTTTAAACTCTTTTCCCCAACTTATGTGAGTAGTCTCCTATCTGCTTTCCCAGTCTTACTGTCCCTGATTTTATCTTCTATATCTTGTTTTGGTGGCTTGATTTCTCAGCCTTGAAAATCAAGCTGGCATTGACTTCAGAAGCTGCAGTCACTACAAGGTATCAGAAGCACAAACAAAATCCAAGTAACAGCCTGAGATTCCAGGAACTCTATGACATAGTTATAGGAGCTAAGTGCAAAGACTTGCTGAGTTTTGACCAGGAGAGATCTCATACTATAGTTGGTCTAGTTGTTGTCAGAACTTCCATACAATCTTTTAAACCAGAGCTTCCAGATCTTCTAGCTCTTTTGTTATGTTCTGACCGGTTCACATATTCAGTATCCTGAATGAGACCATATTTAATAAACAGTTAGCCCTGGGTCTAGTATAAAGTTAATCCTCAAAGATGTCTGTAAACTATATACACATATATAATTTTATATGTCATATTCTCTGGCTGAATAAAGTCTAAGACAAAACAAGTCATCCTCTGAGTGCTGATCAGAGAGTCTGAAAACTTGCCATATTTTCTTTAGAGAGGAGTTTAAAAACTTGAGCTTTGCCCTTATAGATTCATTGATAATCTGGGCTTTCTTAGGCATCACTGAAAACACTAAATTATATTCTTTTTACTCTTGTGCAACATGTTTAGTTTATATTTAATGTCAAAATTGCAATAGTCCCTCTTCTCTCCTAAACCACCCCTATGAAATATATCACCTGTTGTCTCCTTCCTGAATTCTATGGTATTTGATAATGTTGCCAAAGGCAACTCTCCTTGCCTGCCATATCAGCACAGGCTCCCTGAAAACAATTTCATAGTAAATTGAATATCATCATTAGAAGAAAGGGCATCTCTCAAATGTATTGATATGGTTTTAGAATTCTGTGAATTTGTGGAGGAAATAAGTATTTGAATTATTATAATACTGAAATAAATCACTCCATTCCTAGATAGTGAGGAGAAGCTAAACAGGTAAAGGGATTTTCCACACCTTTACCTGGACTTGATTTTGCTAAGGGTAATAGTTGTTGGTGTCAGCTTTTCTGGCCATTGACGCCAGTGGATGATTATAATTAGAGCAAAGTCATAGTACGTTAGAGCCAATTCACTTGTTTTACGCATGAGAGTTCCAAACTCACAGAGATGGAGTTGCTTGGTCATGCTCACTAGCAAGTGAGATTAAAGAAATGCACAGCAGCTGAAACTCAAAGAAAATTTAGAGGCTATTAGGCCTGCTTCTGATCAGTAAGATATTCCCTTATTAGCTTATGAGCTTATCAGCTATTGCCATCTTCTCTGTCTACTCTAATGTGCTACCTGAAAACTGAATGCAGGGTCTTTCTTGATGGATATATTACGTAACATCATATAATAAAGTCAGGCTGACTACATACTGTGGTAAGACAACCAGTGAAACATTTTTCTTTAACGTTTTGTCAGTAACAGTTTTCCTGAACAAATTTTTAGTTCACATGGCTCAGCTATCATTGGATATAGGGGATACTTTACTTTTCCAAATCACCTATGTTAAAAGTTCATATGGTTTAAAGAAACATTGGAATTAGCTTTAGTTTTCTTTTTGTTGTTTTGTCTTTTGCATTAACTGAGGTTCCCTTTAATAATTCAACAGAAATATACCTTTAAGTGATATCAATAAGTACAACTACAATAATAGCTGCCGCTTACTGAGGCTTTTTCAATGTATCAGGCACAGTGATGAATAGGCATTTAAATGTTATCTTCATTCTTCCCTACAACATTGAGGACGGAGTTTTTATTTGGTGCATTTTATAGATAAGAAATGAAAACAAAGTGTCATTGAATCACTTGTTTAAATGTTATATGATTAGGTAATAGAGAAGCTGGTATTTGAATCCAGAGTTATGTGTTGCCAAAGCCCGTGCATTCTCTAGTATCATGCTGCTGACTTAGTACTTAAAAATGAAAACTAGTATCACTTGAGTATAGATTAGTGGTAGAGATTGTCCCTAGCATAGATGCATCTTGGGTTCACTGCTGAAAATAAAAATGAAAATTAGTGCAAAGTCTACATTACAAAAGTTGAAGCTCATTGAGAGCTTCGTTTATTTTTTAATTTATTATTGAATGCCATTATTACAGTGGTCCTGAGAAGTACATACTTGTATTATTATCCTCCATTTTATATATGAGGCAACCAGGCAAGCTGTTGTTTAACTTTCTTGTGCTTTGGGCTAGCAAATGGAAGAGTGAAAGGTGTGAGTGAGTGTTTGAATCTCTTCTCTTCAAAATCACTGTCTTCTTCTACTATCCTGTACAATATTTATAAGAACATATATTTAAATAGGACAATTGTAAATAAACTGTTTTTTAGCTTGCTGGAGCTAATCATTGCCTGAACATTCTATTGTACTGCGAATCCTTTTGAAAAACAAAGGAAAATATTTTTGTCTCATTTGTATAGCTTTTGAGAAGCACATAACTATTCACTTTCAAATTGGTCCTTTAGATGAATTAGAATGTTTTGTTTATTGCCTTGCTTTAATCAGGGCACATCTGTGATATGAAATGACACCTCATTTGATGTTGGAGGGCACTGAATTTTTAACAGGAGGCTCAAACTGCTAAACAATATTACTTCCAGTTTGTCTCAGTTGCATTATATACAAAATGAGAAGCATCTGAGCCTGATGCAGCCAAAGATGGAAAGCCTATTACCAGAGCCAGATAAATGTTGTAACATCTGAGTGAAAAGTTATTAAGTCTTGCAAAGGTGTCAGCCTCTTTTACACTAAAAAGACAGGTGTCACAGCCTTCTGGACAGAAGGTGTGACAGCAGTAGCCTACTGATCAATAGCATTCCAGGGTGCAGATTTGTACTGTGGAGAGGAAGAAATCATGCACTGGGCTTTATACATTGCCTGCATGTTCATTCAAGATTTTCTGTTTTGATCTATGTATTTATTAACCATGGATACTGCAGAGGGGAAAAATGAAAGTTCTGAAATCACTCTTGGTACATTGGTTTAAAAGGCAATTATATAGAGTTTTGGCTTGTGTTTCTTTTGTTACTTGTGGAATGATTGGGAGGCTGAACTTGTCAGAGAAAGTTTAGTCTTTTGATCTCTTTCAGCAACATTTGTACTCAGATATCTGTTCATTCATTTATTCAAGAAATCAATTATAAAAATATAATTCACTTAATAAATGCTTATGGCTACCTAATATATATGAGGTGCATACTTGTAGGTACTGCAGCTGTAATAGTAAGCATGATATGTTGTGACCTAATTGAATTTAGGAGTTTATATAGTCAAAGAACATTAAACATAGACACTACTTATAGTAGAGTATGGTAACTGCTATGATAGGGTAAATGCTAAGTGCTTGGGGAGTAAGATCAGCAAGCACATACTTGAAGGGCCAGGGAAAGCTGCCTGGAAAATATAAATATTAGGAGGCAATTTCAAGGTAAGTAAAAATTACCTAAGGGAATTTATAATGCAGTTGGGATAATTGGTGTTTTGGGTGAAGAAAAGGCAGGGCAAGGGACATTTTGACATATATTGCAAGGACGAAAGTGGCAAGAGGCATGATGTCCATGTATAAACATGGACAAATCATAAGACACTGTAGAGGGTGGTCCTGATGCTTTCATTGGGAATCTCTGCTTATTGACACTGAAGATCTTTGCTGCCAATTGTTTTTTGACCTATTAATAAAGATGCCAGTAGCCAATGGCTGATCATGGGGTGGAACACGGAGAGATAGGCAGATAGAATGCGGAGAGAATTGGGAGGACTGGGAGAGAGCAGGGGATGCAGTAGTGACAGGAAAAAGGCCAACCAGCTATGGAAGGTTTCAGGTATGTGGCCACTGGCCACTTTCCTGACTGGGCCTGGGGTAGCAGGGGGAAGGTTTAGGGATGCCCAGTCATTGAGTTAGCCAAGGCATTTTAAGAATAACTGGTGTGTGTGTGTGTGTGTGTGTGTGTGTGTGTGTGTGTGTGTATGTTCTATTCCCAGATCTGAGATAGCTCCTGGGTGGCTGCATGCATGCAACCAGCCAGGCGCACAAAGCAGGATAGCCAAAAAAACTACATGCTACAAAAATACCTCATGAGTTATATTTAAATTATCCCAAGGGAAATGAGAATGCTTTGAAGACTTTAAGCATTTGCTTTCAACTATTTTATAATGGTTTTGGAGCACTAGTGTAGGGGATTGGGTCAATGTGTGTACTGAAGGAAATATTGCACTTCATATTTTGTGCCATTCTCTGTACCCATCCCATACCTTGTTTATTGAAACCAATAGGGTATCTGATTTTCCAAACTGACACTATTATGGTACCCTTCCTACAAACCATTTGCTGCTAGAAACCACTGATGTATTTACTGGTCTTGGAGACTCAAATCTCATTATAGGTACAATCTCCTCTCACTCTCGTTCTCAATAGCAGCACCATGCCACTGCTAGCCTGTTCTGAATCTTTGCAGTTGTTCGTTTTCGCGTTCACTATTGAGACTATGCTGCATTATCCCTCTGTAAATGTCATCCCTTTCATTTTTTTTTCAGTCCAAATCTCCCCTGTCCTTCATGGAAAAGCTCTGGTCTGGTAAAGCTTTCTGATCACCCCCTCCTCATCCATCCTTTGATTCTCCAATTACATGTAGCATGGTGATTTTCCTCCAGCAGGAATTTATGTAGTACTGCTTTGTGGACCTTTTAGTGGTATGTGTGTTTTAGTGGCTCATGAACTCTACTGATTATCAGAACGACTGAAGGAACTTGTTACTTGTTAGAAGATAGATTTCTAGCCCCAGAAATTCTGATTCTATAAGTTTGTGCTGGGTTCAGGAATTTGAATTTTTATAAACAACCAAGTTTTTTTTGGCTGTTGATTGCTTTGCATGATTCATGAGGATTAATTTTTCCTCTGTATCTAGTGGAGGTTCCTTAACAGTCCCATCAACACCACCATTTCTCTTTGTATTCACCATTCACTGTAAATGGTTGCAAAAGCCAACGATATACACTTGTTGCTTGATTATCTTCTTGTATCATTATTTGCTAAGGTATTGTCAGGTATTCAATTATAAAATACAGTTTCTTCTCATTTCTAGATTAAGAAATATAGGAGGCACTGAATATCTAAACACATTTGTATGTGTATGTGTGTACCAGTTGTGCTGAAATGTGGGTTCATCAACATTAAGTCTGCAGGAGGTCTCAAGCTGTCTTGATGAAATATGACACCATACCTCCTGTCCTAGATCCTGTTTAACTTTGTATCACTCCCGGTAACACGGAAATATCCAAAGGGCACAGTAAAATGCCCTTTGAAAAGTGAAAGTTTATTTCAATGAAGTTTAAGAAAAGAAACAGGAGTCTTTAAAAGAAGCTGTGTGGTTACAACCCAGGAGGGCTTTCCTGATGTGAGTTGTTGCAAGTAAGAATAAGCAAAATTGAAATATAAATCCTGCTGCTCCATTGCTGAAGATGGTAGGCATCTGTAACATCAAATGTAACTGTTTAATACTTCTAGAATATAAAAAATAAGGCTTCAGAAGGTTTATCCTTTTTTTGTGACCAATCTCTCTTAATATAGGGAATTGTACTTTTGGCTTTCTAAGAACTCTAGGATGTCAGAGTTAAAAGTGTCTTTATTTACTTGTAAAATATTTATAAAAGGTGGTTTTTATTTATTTATCTACATGCCTGCCTATCATGTGCTACAGAAAGATAATATATCTATAAAGGAGCAGGAAAACACTGACTTGAAAAATGAATAAGCACACATACACAAATATGCAATAGAAAGCACAGCAAAGCTTATGTCTGAAATAAAGACTCAATCATTCTACTTTACTAACATATCGCTGTATTTTGGGTGTGTGATTATGGCAATCACCTTAGTTTCTTATGCAACTCTATACTCTATAACTCTCCTTTGGCAATTTTGATAAGTGGCTTGCATATGGTGGTTAAAGGGTAGTTGTGTTTGGTAATATGTGTACATGCACAGGTGCCTGCAAGTTAGAATGTGTTTAGAAATATATCTGTTCAAGCAGGTCTGACGGATGGCTAACAGGGTATCTCTTGTCAAAGAGTGACTTCTAGAAGAGTTAGAGGTCTGCCAGATTATGAAGAAAGAAGGTAAACTTTGGCCTTAAGTCTGTGAAGTATGTATCACAATTTCTCAGTAGCTTGGGTTACACTATTTTCCTCTTTGTTTTTGATTTATATTACATAAATAATAGATAAAAATAATATCTGTAATATCTGTCTATGTGTTTTTCTGTCATCATCATTATCTAACAATCATATATGATACTTTGAAAAGTGAAAGAATCTTCAATGTCTTCATAATATTATAGTATTTTAAAAGAATAATTGTATTAACTAGTGTTTATTATTTCCTATGATATTTTAAGTGAATTTCCTAGCTCACAATGAGTAGGTAGGAAATCCTTTTTCATTTCCCCAGATTGTGGTATATTGATTTCAGTTTCTGTACTTAGGTTCGTAATTGAGAATTTTTTCAAACTTTCATGAAGCTTGTGTGTTGTGTATGTGTATTTGTGCATTTTGGATGAAGATATGACAAATACTTCTGAAATATATCTTTACATAAACTTTTCAGCATATATGCATTAATGAATTAAACTATCAAGGAGTGCAGGTTAGAAGGCTATTTCTATTTCACTTGCAGCCACTATAAATAACTTCTTTTTCCTTTTTGTTGTTTAATGGATCCCTCCTTGTAGAGAGCCTTATTGAGGTGCCATGTTACCTGGCAGGAACTTGACATCGACCAATGTGAAGTTCCTCTCCCAGCCTTTGAGTGGGAACTCCTGTGTCAGCCATAATCCCCTCCACCTAGGGTGGAGTGCTCAGACCAAGGTGAAGCCCATTGTTCTTCAAGGACCTGCAGTCTCCTGAGAAACTCTAGCCACCCGTGGAGCAACTGAATTAATTCTGCTGAGAAGCTTCCAGCCTTTGGGAGGGGGGAAGGGTTTTCCCTGCCTATATATTTGGAGTTCTTCATTAAACTTTGAGACCTTGAACAGCAATGTTGTCTTGGTCTCCATCTCTTTTTGCCACGTTCCCACACATCCCCAGTTTCCCTTCCAGGTAAACCGTTCGATGTAACTGAGGGCAGTTACACCTCCTGGTTACTTGTTTTTTGAAGCTGAAGATAAAGTCCAGAGATATATTTTGCTTTTTTAGGTTTTTGCTTAATGGTTCTAGGGGGATTATTATATGTCTTAATATCAATTTACTACAAATTGACATGTCCTGAGTAGGGAGCCTCCCGTGAAGAAATGTCCTGGTTGCTTTGATTGGTGTAGAAAATCCCATCCTTATTGTGGGAGGCACTTTCTGGTAGCAGCTCATCTTAAAAAGAAAGTTTGTCAAGAGGAAGATTATCTTACCTTTTGCTAGCTTGGCCTTCCTTCTTGCCTCAGAATTGATTTATCTGGTTGCTGCTGATTCCTTTTCTGCCATCAGAACTAGTGTTTCTAAGATTTCATCTTGGGCTAGGGATCAGTGGCTTTTTAGGAATTCTCTAGGCTTTTGGGGTCCAGCATAGCACTATTGAAGCACCTGGCCTTGTAGACAGAGTAAGTATCTTGTTGTTTCCCAGCTAGTGAAAGAGACAGCTATTCTAAGACTTCCCCAGGTGTTGAGGCATTCAGCTTTCAACTGAGTTCTCAGTTGAGATTTGGCTGTTGCTACTATTTTAAGCCACTTATTAAGTTCTGGCACACACACACACACACACACACACACACACACACACACACAAACACACCTCCTATTGGTTTTGTTACTTTAAAGCACCATGGCTAAAATAGTCAGGAATCTTTTGAAAGAGGGACAATCATCACAAATACAGGTTTATTACAAACATATTATTTACCTTTGGAGCAAATGCTACCTCATAGCTTTTTTACTTTAACAGTAGTAGAACTTCCAAAGACATTGGAGAACTCTAAATACCAGTGCCATGTGGAAGAACCTAGTCTCTACATTGTGACACATAAGTCAATTTATCGTGGAATTAATTTACTTGCAAGAATGGATTTTCTGAATAGGGAAGTTTTTGAGTAATAATAAAAGATGTTGTGTCACTGCTATCTCTCCTGAAATTAAAATAATTTTAAATGCCAGTTAGTCATGAAATGAGCCATTATATCTTCCCAACTTCCCTATAAACTCTATAAATAGGGAATGAATAAAGATCTTAGAAATTACCCTCCTCCCTACTCACCAGCTGTAAGAACAAAAAACAATAATGTAAGACATGGTCTTCTTCCAGGGACTAAAGATCTCAAGAATGAGAGAAAAATGACAATTTGTACGTTGCCATATTGAAAAAGTTTGTTATTGACAGGTACTAATTTGATTAGCATATACAATTGAGGTTATGACTAGGAGTCTGTTTTATAAGTGGGAGAGACACTTCACACATCTCCATACACGCACATACACACACACTCACACACACACACACACACACACACACACACACACACAGACACACCTCTCAGTAGTCCACTTCTCATATCAACATACCTACTTGGAAACATAAGCTATTAGATGCTTTCAAAAAGATTCAGACAAGGAAATCCATGTTTATCAATCATGGATTTATATCTATCAAAAATTCTATCATAGTTTTTAATACTTCTTCTTTACCAGTTAGTTTGTATGTCACTTGAGAATATGAAGTATATATGAAATGGCTTCTAGTTTTCAACATACATGTATATAATGTATCTGTATATGAATGTATATACCCATAGCTGAGCTTATAGGCATAGCTATTAAGGCAAAATATTACAATATTTTAAAGTTTATAGAGACTGATTATATTTGCTTGTGCTAGGGTTGCTTTCAAAGGATAGGAGTTTAATGAGAGTATAGGTAGAAAATATTGAGTATAAAGGTAAAGAAGCCCCAATATACCTTGCACATTTGAAGCATGTATTGACATATTCAGAGAAGTTTCAGGAAATAGCTACATATGGGGCTCTAAAGTAGGAGGGGGCAAGATTGTGAAGGGCCTTATATTTTATGGGAAGAATTGTATCCTTCTTTTGGGAGCCTCTGAAGACATATGTATTTTTGTGCTGGGACTGACGCCAGAGCCCTGTGATATTACTAACTGCATAGTTTATCACTGAGCTATTCTGTTAGGTCTCAAGATATTTCTAAGTATAGACTTATCATGGGTCAGTAGCAACATTTCTTGATGAAGTAGGCATGCATATTCTAAAATACAATATCTGTCCCACTCAGTAAAAGCTTTGGTGGGATGCTACTATCATTCTCTATAGTATGTGATCTATGTGTTACATGTTAAGTAGAATAGTTTGTTTCAGTTTCACTTGTTACACTTGAGACACTTGTGAGTCACTCAGAATGTCCATGCACTTGAGCTTCAAGTTGTTACTGTTGTAGGAGGAATAGACTGCTCAGAAATATTTTTATAGAATTCATGGATCATTGAGACATTAAGCTTTTTCAAGTTGGTCACTGAATTCTCTCATCTTCTTTCACTGTGAGGGAAAAAAGCAAATAACTCCACAGA
The DNA here is from genome assembly GCA_964023405.1 of Apodemus agrarius. Taxonomy (NCBI): domain Eukaryota; kingdom Metazoa; phylum Chordata; class Mammalia; order Rodentia; family Muridae; genus Apodemus; species Apodemus agrarius. The sequence continues at coordinate 117,694,672 of OZ030010.1, read as the reverse complement.
AAAATTCCATTGTGCCTCTGCCTTTGCACCTTTTTTTCCTTTATATTCTTTGATCTTGACAAGATATTTTATATATGACAAAAAGGACTTGATTAATACTATCTAAACTGCTTTCAAAGTCTTGTGACGGCAACTGAAGAGATTTCATTTGTCTCCATGATCAAAGCAGTTGAAATAGACTATAAATTAAAGGACAGGGCTGTGTTTGCATATATGCTTTACATAAGTGTCAATACAGCATTTATAAAAATAGTCACTCTGTTCTGCACTGCGCAGTTTGTACTTCCTCTTCCCCATAAGAAATATGTTGCTAAGGCTCTGGGTAGCCCTTCTTAAATCTGTAAGATCTTTGCCAAGCAGAAAATATAGGAATCTACAGCGTTTTGTGATGATGGAGTTTTCAGATATCACAGCTAAAATCATCGGTAAATCTGGAATTTTGTTGTGAGAACCGAGACTTGGTGGAAAATATTGTGTCATAGCTAAGCTAATTGCACAATGGCTTATAATATCCATTTGAAGGTGGCTATTACAAATCAATTATTTGAGAATATAATTAAATATAATGAGAGTCAATTTCACTATGATTTAGACTTCATAGTAGGCATATTTCATCCTGCTTAGATAAATAACAGGAGTGGAGCCCATTTAGTAGTTCAATAGCAGTCTCTATTAAATGTTACATTAGTAAGAGGTGATGGGTGAGAGAGTCCACACAAAGAGATTTTAGTGAGTCTGTGTGAATGTTCAAAGCCTTGGACGTGTCTTAGCAGCTGATTCAAGATTAGCTCAGGTGGGTGTGGAGCTACAGATGCTCAGGGCTCTGAGAGCCAAGATTTTTCTGAATCAAAGCTGGAAATCAGCACAATGTCTCTCCGCTCTTTACATGTTCTGCAAAGAGAAGAAATGTGCAGATCTATTCTGGTCACTCCGACTCATTGAATATTTATGGAAGTTCTGAAGCAAGTGAAATATTCCCAGATATCTCTCGAAGCTGAACCAGGCAGCTTGGAAATAGATAACTGGCAGGACTGGGTTTGTCTGTGTAGGGCAGCATATATTTACACATGATCTTAGCCAAAAGGCCGAGAAGTGATGGCAGCATAGATTTTTAAAAAAGAAACCGTTCAGGGATTATCAGGTGTACTGTGATTTGCTGATTTCCTATAAAATTACTGAATTCTTCTGACTTCTGGAAGATAGGGAGACAAGAAAAAAGAAACAAAAAGAAATTGTCATTAAATACTATTAATATCATTAGTGCCTAACTACTCAGCCATTTGATTTAGTTGATGAACAGACCAGACATTTCTGGGTGGGACTATTGTTTAGTTCTTGAGTTATTGACTGGAATGAGCAAGGTTCTGGGTTTCATTAACAATACCCGAGGTTCAGTTTTATCCCAACTACTTTCTATTTTGTACCAGTCTATCAGTTTGTTACTAAATTGTTTCCACTCAATTTAGTATTCTTTTAATCATTCTTTGATTGGAAAAAAATACCAGAAGTCTAGTCCTAGATATTATATAGGCACAGCTCTTGAGCAGTGTAGTCTCCTTTATCTAAAGGTCTGTAGAAGGCTGATTGCATTATGGTTCTAAGGAATGATTTTTCTGACTTCCCATCCTTAGCCCTGGGACCCTTTCCCACTCTGACTCTGAGTTGAGCCATTTGACATACTTTGTTCAGTAACTTATCAATACCCATCATGTAAACAGAAATTTGGAGAGTGTATGTCCAGTTCCTATCCCGTTCCTCTGACTTTGCCATGAGTTCATGGCCAGGTTAGCTAGTAGGTCAATGAGTCATATGGACCAGGGCCAAAAGAGTTTGGTTGTGCAGCTGCAGCTCTATATGTGTGAGAGAGGCTAGCTAATATTAGCAAAACTGTCCGGCCAATACACAGTTGGCCCCAGATGCACAGGGGAATTCATGAAGCTCTGCTCAGATCAATAGAGTTCCACAGCTAATATCCAGACCTAAGAACAAAAGTACATGGTTACTGTATAACACTGTTTCCTTGTTGTTCATTATACTGCTATATTTTGGGAAATAGATAATGAAAACCTGTTCAAATATCCTTTCACCACTGATTCTCCTTGTCTCACCTCTTTTTCTTTTGACAATCTGGATATTGCCCAATAATTGTATGTCTCATCATGTCTGTAGCAACTGTAGATCTGTCATCCTTTGGTTGATTTTTTTGACAATGGCAAAAATGTAATTCGTTTAGAGAAAGTAAAATAGGTTGTTTGGCTTCAGTCTGGAGCCCAAACTGTGGCTGAATTGGTGGTCAGAGTGAAAGGAATCTTAGAAGAGGATTCTTTCCAGAATGGTGTTTTGGACTAAAACCACTGTGATGATATTTCTCACTGAAGAACAATTTCTAAGAAGTCACAAAACATCTGACAATTCATTAAAAGACACTGTATTTTTTTTATTAGTTGTGGTGGTTTGAATAGGTTTGTCCACTACAGACTTGTGTGGCTGAATGCTTGCCCCAAATGGAGTGGCACTATTAGGAGATGTGGCATTGTTGTGTTAGGTGTGACCTCCTTGGAGGAAGTGTGGGTCACTGTTTAGGTATGCTTTGAGGTTTCATGTGGTCAGGATCTGCCCAGTGTGGAATGAGACCCTCCTCCTGGCTGCCTGTGGAACACAGTCTCCTGTTGGCTGCCTGCCTTCTGATCAAGATGTAGATCTCTTGACTCCTCCATTACCACGACTATCTGCATGATGTTATGCTTCCCATCATTATGATAATGGGCTGAACCTCTGAAACTAATGCAGCCCCATTTAAATGTTTTCCTTCATAAGAGTTACATTGGTCATGGTGTCTCTTCATAGCAGTAATACCCAAAATAATACATTAGTCCTTTGAGAGTTTCACACAAGACACTTTGATTATATCCACTCCCCTAGTCTTCACAGATCCAACTCTACTCACTACCCTCCCAGATTTGTGTCCTTTAAACACCCATTAAGACTAATTTATGCTTCCCAAATATTCTTAGATATGTGGTTTTCCATTGGATTATGCTTGTCTTCCAAGTGACTAAACTCCACTCTTCCTCTCTCAGTAGCTGATAATTACCAAGCAGATAATTCCATGGATGAGTTTGAGATTTTACACTCAACTCATCTTCATGCTGGGATTTTGTCCCCCTTGGACTTGCATAGGTCTTGTGCACAACCACTGTGAGTTGATATGTGCAACTATCCTCCTGCATCCAGAAGATGCTGCTTTATCACAGTCATCTCCCACCTTTAGTTCTTATACTCTTTCCACCCCTTCTCTAACAAAGATCCCTAAGCCTTGTGGGGAGGAATACAGTATACATCTTCCATTTGGGGATGAACATTCTTCAATGTCTCATTCTCTGCACCTTGGAAAATTGTGTTCACTCTATATTGTAAACAGAAGTTTTTCACATGAAGGTTTGCAGACGCATCGATGTATGGATATTAGAAGTTAATTTAATTCCATATCAGTTTAGTGGCATAACAGTAGTAAGTTCTTCCATGAGATGCTTGACCTGTCTAGCCACAGGAACTTACCATAACACCTTGAATTAAGACACTAAATGTTAATACTTTCAAATATTCCATGTCTACAGCTAATATTAGTTAGTGAATATTGAGTACATTATAAATATCTTTTAAATATTTGGCATAATGTTATGAATCTGAAACTCTTAGCTTTATGTTTCATGATTTATATGTAGAAACTAAATGTTAGAGAGGTTGAGTTGTCCTCTTTCATACAAGTAAAACATTGTAGACTCCATGTAAAATAGACTACAGGGCATATATCTTTTTATTTCATGGCTTCTTGATTCTTTTTAGTTTTCTTTTTTCTTTTTAAATATTTATTTTACTTATGTGTATATACTAGCTATTTTCAGACACACCAGAAGAGGGCATCAGATCCCATTACAGATGGTTGTGAGCTACCATGTTGTTGCTGGGAATTGAATTCAAGACCTCTAGATCAGTCAGTGCTCTTAACCATTGAGCCATCTCCCCAGCTCTCTTGAATCTTTTTCAATGGTTTCATGAAAACAAGAATGTGAGACTATAATGGATACCTAATGGTATTGCTTACAAAGTGATTATGAGAGAGTGATGACTGGACATGAAAAGGTTCATTTTTTGTCTGCTTCTAGTCTCAGAGTTTTACTTGACTTACGGGACTGATATAAACTCTTTTACATAGCCAAATTTTGCTATCAGTAGGTAGGCAGGCTTGTATTTAATCAACAATTTATCTTAATCCTGACTTGTTTGCTATTTGGCATTGCTATTGTCAGAGCTGCTCAAGTTCCACATATTTAAAAGACATCTTTTTGTTTTCTTTAGAAGATGGAGTAGAACACTAAGTAGAGAAATGGATGGGCTCTTGATGTCTAATTGGTCAGTAGAAAGACTTAGAATCGGTTTAATTGCTTTCTATACCATATAATAGTCCTGTTTTTTGTGGTACCTACTGCCTCTTAGACATAACATTTGGTTTTTTCTATGGGATAAACTCGCCCACTCTATGAGACATCATCCTACTCTATAGAATATTAGACTGAAGTATCTTCCATTCTTCTGAGTTGCTTCATCTTAGTTTTCAGTCTTCCCAAATTTCTTTTTTTTTTCAGTCTTTTCAAATTTCACTGGCATATCTAGTCAACTGTCTCTATTGATATTTCTCTGAGTGTACTTTCTTTTGAAAACTTGTTTGCTGAAATTATAGTTGAGTTTTGTGAGAAAAGTCGACCGGTGTGTGATCAATATTCTATTTTTAGAAATGCATCTATTTTCAAGCATCTTTTAAATAGAAATGTCCTCATTTGTATTATTCCAATCTTTCTGTGTGTAAATGTTGCTTTCATTTGCCAGATGATGTGATTATCATCTTGGAGGCTTACTTTTGAATAAGCTTATCCTTTCTAGTTCTTTCTGAACTCTGGCTGGCTTGTTCAACTCTGCTGTTCTGGCTCAAACTTCTGTCTATGCTGATTGATTCAAATTGGCTTCTCTTGGCTTCTGACTGAATTACTTTGCCTCTGAACTACTTGAACTGAACTGCTCCAAACTGAACTAAACCAAAGTGAACTGGACTGAACTAAACTGAACTGAATCAAACTGCTCCACTCCAAAATGAACTGATCTGTCTCTGTGTCCCTCTCTGTCTCTCTCTGTCTCTCAGCCTGTATCACCCTCCTCTCTCTCTCTCTCTCTGCTATTTAAGTAGCCTTTCTTTTCTGTCTATTCTCCTGAGAGTTGGGCATATCCTATCTCTGACTCATTCTGTCAAGCCTTTCTCTGATTTTTCACTTTGTTTGTCCCTCAATTATATGTCATTGTTTTTGAGATTAAAGATGTACACTAAAGGAATGTCTGTATTCTAGCCAGAGGGATTAAAGGTATGTAGCATATCTACATTCCATTTAGACTACACAGAATTAGAAGGCCTTTGTATGTGATCCCTTGCCAGAACAGCCATGTTGCTGGATTTAAATTCCTCTACATGTGTGAAAACTTTATCAGTAATATTAGTTGCTATAAAATTCTCATATCCAGCAAATAATGTAATTTTGTTTTTCCTTACAGCTGAATAAAATTCCTTCACCTACATTCTCTTCAATCAGTCATCTTGTAATTGATACTCCACGTGAATCTATAAGTTGCCTACTGATAAATTTGCTGAAATGCAGAGATACATAGGTATTTCTGCCATAAGATTACTTTAATTTTTAAGGCCCAGGGACACCCCAGTACAATAATTGTACACATACAATGAATTAGTGTTAACTATATTCACCATATACTGGAAGTAACCTACCCATCCAACTATGTTTTTGCACTGATTAACCAATATATTATTAATGTAACCAGATTTCCCCTTTTCTTTCTTTTTGCTATTTTTATAGTATAAATTTTAATTCTATTCTTCTCCCTCTTAGATACCTCCTGCTTACTCCAACTTCTTACTTGTTCCTAAAAGAAAACTAAGCCAAACAATAACAACAAATATAAGCACTTTAAAAATATAAACAAACAAAAAACCCTATTTCTATCTCCTTCCCCATATTCGTTTCAGTCATTGTGAATTACTACCTTACTCTATTTTTATGAGATGAACATTATTTAGCTTCCACATTTGAGTGAATATACTTAGTATTTGTCTTTCAGTGCTTGGCATATTTCATTTGATATAATGTCCTCCAGGATCACCCATGGTATTTTAAATATTCTTATTTAAATTTTAAGGCTGAATATCTTTCCATTATATATGCATAAAATATGAGTTACCCATTCTCTCTGTCCTCATTTGTATTTATTTGTTTTTGTGGTTTTGATGATAAAGAATTAGGATATTGATAAGAAAGATTAATAATTACCAAGTTGATTTTTGGTATATTCCGAGAACATAGTCCCTGCCCAAACTTTCTAACAATGAAAATGATTCTCTTCCTGAGCCATCTATAATGGTTAAAGAATTTAGAAAATAAAAGAACTTACTTGAATACCCAGGGATACCAGAAACTGTTGGAAGATTGTACACAAGCTTTTCTTCTTGGAACGTACATCTCATGAAGCACAAGTAATAGGTTTATGAAAGCATTTACTTTTGAAATGGCCTATAATAATTGTACAAGTGGAGGACACATAATTTGAGGAATGACAACAAGAATTGGTGGTAGGAATAAGAAAAGGAATGTAGGTTGATTATATTGTATTTCAAGTTTTTTTTTTTTTATCCTTTACAGAAACTTAATCAGAACTTGACAAGCAGCCGCCATCTTTACTCCCAGACTGGCAGCACAGGCAACACAAGGTATACAGAGAAAACCCCGAGTATAACATTGCTTGGGGCAAGGCACACCAGGGCCCTAACAGCACCTAAGAGTAGGGCAGCCCATCAACAATCTGTGCCAGGGGAAACCCAGTCATCCAGAGGAGCAGAAATAGCCTTATAGGCTTACAAGAGGTTCACACACCAGGACCAACTAACGTCAGAGATGACCAGATGGCAAAAGGCAAATGTAGGAAAGTTATTAAGAGAAATCAAGGCAGTATGGCAACATCCAAACCCAATTCTACAACAAATGCAAGTACTGGATACCCCAACACACCAGAAAAAAAAGATTTGGATTTAAAATCACTAGTCATGATGCTGTTAGAGGAACACAAGAAGTACATAAATAAATCTCTTAAAGAAATACAGGAGAAAATCAATGAAAAGGTAGAAGCCCTTACAAGGGAAACAGAAAAATCATTTAAAGAAATGCAGGAGAATATGGGTCAACAGATAGAAGCCAATAAAGAGGAAATGCAAAAATCACTTAAAGAAATACAGGAGAGAAACTTTGTAATTTTATGAGGTCCCATTTGTCAATTCTTGATCTTAGAGCATAAGCTATTGGTGTTCTGTTCAGGAACTTTACCCCTGTGCCCATGTCCTCCAGGGTCTTCCCAAGTTTCTTTTCTAATAGTTTCAGTGTGTCTGGTTTTATGTGGAGGTCCTTGATCCACTTGGAGTTGATCTTAGTACAAGGTGATAAGTGTGGGTCAATTCGCATTCTTCTGCATGTTGACCTCCAGTTGAACCAGCACCATTTGTTGAAAAGGCTATCTTTTTTCCACTGGATGGTTGTGGCTCCTTTATCAAAGATCAAGTGACCATAAGTCTGTGGGTTCATTTCTGGGTCTTCAATCCTATTCCATTGATCTACCTGCCTGTTGCTGTACCAATACCATGCAGTTTTTAACACAATTGCTCTGTAGTACTGCTTGAGGTCAGGGATATTGATTCCCCCAGAAGTCCTTTTATTGTTGAGAATAGTTTTAGCTATCCTGGGTTTTTTTGTCAGAAGGACAAAACGGCAACCAACAACGTGGGAAATGATCTTCACCAACCCCACATCCGACAGAGAGCTAATATCCAATATATACAAAGAACTCAAGAAGTTAGACTCCAAAGAACCAAATAACCCTATCAAAAAATGGGGTACAGAGCTAAACAAAGAATTTTCACCAGAAGAAATTTGGATGGCCGAGAAACACCTTAAGAGATGTTCAACCTCATTAGTCATCAGGGAAATGCAAATCAAAACAACCCTGAGATTCCACCTCACACCAGTCAGAATGGCTAAGATTAAAAACTTGAGAGACAACAAGTGCTGGCGAGGATGTGGAGAAAGAGGAACACTCCTCCACTGTTGGTGGGATTGCAAAATGGTAAAACCACTCTGGAAATCAGTGTGGCGGTTCCTCAGAAAATTGGGCATGCCACTCCCAGAGGACCCTGGCATACCACTCCTGGGCATATACCCAGAGGATTCCTCTGCATACAACAAAGACACATGCTCCACTATGTTTATAGCAGCTTTGTTTATAATAGCCAGAAATTGGAAGGAGCCCAGATATCCCTCAAAAGAGGAATGAATACAGAAAATGTGGTATATTTATACAATGGAGTACTACTCAGCAATTAAAAATAATGAATTCATGCAATTTGTAGGTAAATGGTTAGATCTGGAAACTATCATCCTAAGTGAGCTAACCCAATCACAAAAGAATACACACGAAATGCAATCACTGATAAGTGGATATTAATGAGCCCAGAAGCCCTAAATACTCAAGGCACAATTAGCAAGTCAAATGACTCTCAAGAAGAAAAAAAGGAGAGGACCCTGGGCCTGTAAAGATTGGATCCAGTATTGTAGACCCAGAACAGAGAAATCGTGTGGGGGGAAAGAGTGGGGAATAGCACGGGGGGGGGGAGAGGAATTATGGGACATATGGTGGGGGGTAACTGGGAAAGGGGAAAGCCTTTGGAATGTAAACAAAGAATATAGAAAATAAAAAAAAAGAAAGGAAAAAAAAGAAATACAGGAGAACTTGGGTCAACAGGCAGAAGACATGAAAGAAGAAACATATAAATCTCTTAAAGAATTACAGGAAAATGCAAACAAACAAGTGAAGGAACAGAGCAAAGCTATCTAGGATCTAAAAACAGAAGTAGAAAGAACTAAGAAATCACAGAGGGCTTAGAAAACCTTGGGAAGAAACCAGGGGTTGTAGATGCAAATATCAACAACAGAATACAAGAGATAGAAGAAAGAATCTCAAATGCCAAAGAAAATGCAAATACAGTTAAAGAAAATGCAAAATGCAAAAAGCTTGTAACCCAAAACATCCAGGAAATGCAGGACACAATGAGAAGACCAAACCTAAGGATTATACATATAGATAAGAGTGAATGAAGATTTACAACTTAAAGGCCAAGCAAATATCTTCAACAAAATTATGAAAGAAAACTTCCCTAACCAAAAGAGAGAGATGCCCATGAACATACAAGAAGCCTACAGAACTCCAAACAGACTGGACCAGAACAGAAATACCTCCCATCACATAATAATCAAACCTCCAAATGTACTAAACAAAGAAAGAATATTAAAGGCAGTAAGAGAAAAAGGCCAAGTAATATATAAAGAAAGATCTATCCGAATTACACCAGACTTCTCACCAGAGGTGATGAAAGCTAGAAGATCCTTGGTAGATCTCATGCAGACTCTAAGAGAATACAAATGCCAGCCAAGACTACTATACCCAGCAAAACTAAAACCAAATTTACACAATATCTTTCCACAAACCCCGACCTACAAAGGATAATAGGTGGAAAACACCAATACAAGGAGGGAAACTACACCCTGGAAAAAGCAAGATAGCAACCTTCTTTCATCAAACCCAAAAGAAGATAACCAGTCAAATATAATAATAACATCAAAAATAACAGGAAGTAATAATCACTACTCCTTAATATTCCTTAACATCAATGGACTCAATTCCCCAATAAAAAGACATAGAATATCAGACTGGATATGTAAACAGGACCCTACATTTTGCTGAATACAGGAAACACACCTCAGTGTCAAAGACAAACACTACCTCAGAGTAAAAGGCTAGAAAACAATATTACAAGCAAATGGTCTCAGGAAACAAGCCGGAGTAGCCATTCTAATATCAGATAAAATTGACTTTCAACTGAAAGTCATCAAAAAGAATACAGAAGGACACTTCTTACTGGTCAAAGGAAAAATCCACCAAGAAGAACTCTCCATTCTGAACATCTATGCTCCAAATGCAAGGATATTCTCATTTGTAAAAGAAACTTTACTAAAGCTCAAAGCACACAGTGCACCTAACACAATAATTGTGGGTTACTTCAACACTCAGCTCTCCTCAATGGACTGATCAGGAAACAGAAATTAAACAGGGACACAGTGGAACTAATTGAAGCTTTGGACCAATTGGATTGAACATATATATATATATATATATATATATATATATATATATATATGTGTGTGTGTGTGTGTGTGTGTGTGTGTGTGTGTGTGTGTGTGTTTGTGTGTGTGTGTGTGTGTCTCGAACTCAGGGCTAAAATCTATCAAGTAGAAACAAAGAGAAATCTATCTATCTATCTATCTATCTATCTATCTATCTATCTAAAACATTTCATCCTAAAGCAAAAGAATATACCTTTTTCTCAGCACCTCATGGTACCTTCTCCAAAATTGACCACATAATTGGTCACAAGACAGACCTCAATAGATATAAGAAGATGGAGGTAATTCCATGCCTCCTGTCAGATCACTATGGAGTAAAAGTGGTCTTCAATAACAACAAAAACAACAGAAAGCCCACATACACAGGGAAACTGAACAATACTCTACTCAAGGATACCTTGGTCAAGCAAGAAATAAAGAAAGAAATCAAAGACTTTCTAGAATTTAATGAAAATTAAGGCACAACATACCCAAATTTATGGGACACAATGAAAGCAATGCTAAAAGGAAAACTCATAGACCTGAGTGCATCCAAATAGGAACTGGAGAGAGCATACACTAGACACTAGCAGCTTAACAGCCCACCTTAAAGCCCTGTAACAAAAAGAAGCTAATTCACCCACGAGGAGTAGAAGACAGGAAATCATCGAACTTGGCTAAAATCTATCAAGTAGAAACAAAGAGAACCATACAAAGAACCAACAAAACCAGGAGCTGGTTCTTTGAGAAAATCAACAAGATAGATAAACCCTTAGCCAGACTAACCAAAGGGCACAGAGACAGTATCCAAATTAACAAAATTAGAAATGAAAAGGGAGATATAACAATAGAAAGTGAGGAAATTAAAAAAATCCTCAGATCCTACTCTAAAAGCCTATACTCAACACAACTGGAGAATCTAGAGGAAATGGACAATTTCCTAGACAGATACCTAATAACAAAATTAAATCAGGATCAAATAGATCATCTAAACAGTCCCATAACCCCCAAAGAAATATAAGTGGTCATTGAAAGTTTTCCAACCCATCCCCTCACAAAAAAAGCACAGGACCAGATGGTTTTAGTGCAGAATTTTATCATACCTTCAAAGAAGACATAACACCAATATTCTTTAAACTATTCCACAAAATAGAAACAGAGGGAACACTACCCAAGTCATTCTATGAAGCCACAATTATGCTGATACCAAAACCACACAAAGATCCAACAAAGAAAGAGAACTTCAGACCAATTTCCCTAATAAATATCAATGCAAAAATACTTAATATAATTCTTGCCAACTGAATCCAAGAATACATCAAAATGATCATCCACCATGATCAAATAGGCTTCATCCTAGGGATGCAGGGATGGTTCAATATATGGAAATCCATCAATGCAATCCACTACATAAACAAACTCAAAGAGAAAAACCACATGGTCATTTCCTTAGATGCTGAAAAAGCTTTTGACAAAATTGAGCTTCCTTTCATGCTAAACGTCTTGGAAAGAACAGGAATTCAAGGCCCACACCTAAACATAGTAAAACCAATATACAGCAAACCAGTAGCCAACATCAAACTCAATGGAGAAAAACTTGAAGCAATCCCACTAAAATCAGGGACCAGACAAGGCTGCCCCCTCTCTCCATATCTTTTCAATATAGTACTTGAAGTTCTAGCTGGACCAATTAGACAACATAAAGAGGTCAAAGGGATACAAATTGGAAAGGAAGATGTTAAACTATCACTATTCACAGATGATATGATAGTATACTTAAGTGACCCAAAAAATTCCACCAGAGATTTGCTATAGCTGATAAACAACTTCAGCAAAGTGGCCGGTTATGAAATCAACTCTAGCAAATCCGTAACCTTTCTATAACCAAAGGATAAGCAGGCTGAGAAGGAAATTAGGGGAATGACACCCTTCACAATAGCCACAAACAATATAAAGTATCTTGGTATGACTCAAACCAAACAAGTGAAAGATCTGTATGACAAGAACTTCAGTTCCCTGAAGAAGATAATTGAAGAAGACCTCAGAAAATGGAAAAATCTTCCATGCTCATGAATCAGCAGGATTAATTTATTAAAAATGGTCATCTTGCCAAAAGCAATATACAGATTCAATGCAATCCCCATCTAAACCCTAACTCATTTCTTTATAGAGTTAGAAAGAGCAATTTTCGAATTCATCTGGAATAACAAAAAATCCAGGATAGCTAAAACTGTTATCAACAGTAAAAGAACTTCTGGGGGAATCAATATACTGTACCTCAAGCAGTACTACAGAGCAATATTGTTAAAAACTGCATGGTATTGGTACAGTGACAAGCAGGAACATCAATGGAATACAATTGAAGAACCAGAAATGAATCCACCTACCTATGGTTACTTGATCTTCGACAAAGGAGTTAAAATCAACCATCCAGTGGAAAAAAGCCCTTTCAACAAATGGTGCTGGTTCAACTGGAGGTCAGCATGCAGAAGAATGCAATTTGATCCATTTTTTTCTCCTTGTACTAAGCTCAACTCCAAGTGGATCAAGGACCTCCACATAAAACCAGACACACTGAAACTAATAGAAAAAAAACTGGGGAAGACCCTTGAAGATATGGGCACAGGGGGAAGGTTTCTGAACAGAACACCAATAGCTTATGCTCTAAGATCAAGAATTGAGAAATGGTACCTCATAAAATTACAAAGTTTCTGTAAGTCAAAGGACATTGTCAAAAGGCCAAAAGGCAACTAACAAATTGGGAAAAGATCTTAACCAATCCTACATCTGACAGAGGGCTAATATCCAATATATACAAAGAACTCAAGAAGTTAGACTCCAGAGAGCCAAATAACCCTATAAAAATGGGGTACAGAATTAAACAAAGAATTTTCAGCTGAAGAATTTTGAATGGCTGAGAAGCACCTTAAGAAATGGTCAACATCATTGGTCATTATGGAAATGCAAATCAAAACAATCCTGAGATTTCACCTCACAGCAGTCAGAATGGCTAAGATTAAAAACTCAGGAAACAACAGGTGCTGGCAAGGATGTGTAGAAAGAGGAACACTCCTCCACTGTTGGTGGGAGTGCAAGCGGGTACAACCACTATGGAAATCTGTCTGGTGGTTCCTCAGAAAATTGGGAATGACCCTTCCAGAGGACCCTGTTATACCACTCCTGGGCATATATCCAGAGTATTCCCTGCCATGCAATAAGGACACACGCTCCACAATGTCCATAGCAGTCTTATAATAGCCATAAGCTGGAAAGAACCCAGATGTCCCTCAAAGGAGGAATGGATACAGAAAATGTATCTTACTTACACAATGGAATACTACTCAGCAATTAAAAACAATGAATTCATGAAAGTTTTAGGCAAATGGTTGGAACTAGAAAATATCATCCTAAGTGAGTTAACCCAATCACAAAAGAATGCACATGGAATGCAGTCACTGATAAGTGGATATTAGCCCAGAAGCTCTGAATACTCAAGACACAATTGACATATCAAATGATTCCCAAGAAGAAGGCAGGAGAGGGCCCTTTTCCTGGAAAGGCCTGATGTAGCTTTGTAGGGGATTACCAGGACAGAGAAATGGGAGGGGGTGATTGGGGAGTGGGGGGAAGGAAGAGGGCTTATGTGATTTATGGGGAGAGAGGAACTGGGAAAGGGGAAGTCATTCGGAATGTAAACAAAGAATATAGAAAAAAAAGAACTTGACAAGCTATAGTAATTCTTTGATTAATGGCAACTGGACACACTACAAAAGTTTTCCTAGTAACAAGTTATTCCACTTCCCATTTTTTAAGCAAACTTTTTAACTGGCATGTACCATGCAGAGGGAAAAAGCATACCAACTATAAATGGACAACATAATTCAAAATTTCAAAATGAGCACTTCTGTGTGACCACCACATAGATAATGAGATAAAACATTGCTGGGACCCCATAAACTGCATGTGTGCAATTTCCCTGTCATTACCCTATTTCCCAGAGCCAAGTACTAACATGATGTCTATCAGCACTAATAATTTTTGTCTGTTTTTGAAACTAATGCATGGTATATTTTCTTGTGTCTGGTTTCACTCAGTTTTATTCTTGGGTGATTGATGTGCACTTGTTGCATGCAATCAGTAATCCACTCATTTCAATGTTCCATTTCTCCAAATGTGTGAATGCATGACTATTTATCTTTCCTAATGTTGATGGCATTTTGAGTCATTCCGACATTTTATCTATTATTAATTGTACTGCTCTAAACATTCTTGTGCAATTTTGTGTGTATGCTCATATTTATATATTTCTACTGCACACAATCACAGTCTATTGCTATTGCTACGTCTTTCAGTCTTGGCTTTGGTATTCCTGATACTTTCATACAGAAAAACTTAAAAAATTATAGTCTTTTCTTCAAGGAGCATTTTTAGCTTCTGTGAAGAAGCTGAACTAATAATGGTTCATTTATCTACAGATTAAGCTCATTTATGATTAAGTTTCATGAAGTGTATGTAACATTGGGCATTTGTGATCTATTCTGATTACTAGAACACAATCCTTCAGAGGTCCTAATAAAATACTGGAATTTTTTTTATCATAATCTCTCATTCTTGTCAGGCTTTGAACTCTATTTGAAAAATATTTTTCTAAACTTGCCTAGTCCTAAGAGATTGCTGAGAGCTATGCATGAATTTTGGAGTTGATAGGACCAGGTGTCTGGTGAATTAGCAAGTGTTTCAAGGAGTTTGACAGCATAGAAATAAGATTGCCCCATTGAGACCCTGGTTGTTTTGCATTGTTCCCTCAATTCCTAGTTGTTTGATCAAATCATCACTTAAAAAATCAAGGTCAATTTTATAGAATGTGACACTAACCATCTTATAATGAAAAATTCAGAAGCATTTAGTATATTCATAATGTGAAACCACTACTTCATATTTCAAAACCATTTACACTACCTTAAAAAAGAAACATGTAGCAAATAAGCTTCAAATTAAATTTAAGTTTTTTAAAAAATCTGATTATTCTAGATATTCAGGGATGGAAGATTTGTGGATGATAGTCTAAAATGGGCAAAAGTAGAAGGATTTTTAAGAGCATTTTTCTTACATTAATAAATATTAATCATACCTAATCATGTGTTTCAGTGTGACATTTTCATATGCGCATATAAATATTTTGATCACATTCATACTCCATTTCTCTCTCTTGTCCCCTCTCTATTCCTGATGGTCTCTATCCCCTTCCCATATACCTTTTTTTTTTTGGTGACTCAATGAGCTTCCTTAAGATTGTTATAGGAACATAGATATCTTAACAATGGCTATTCCTCTTCCATTAACAACCTACGGTAGATCCTAAGGGATTGATGAGAGCTCAGTAAGATCTCCAACTTCCTGAAGGAATGTTGTGCAGATAGTCAGGGTCAGGATAAGCTCAAGAGTGCAATGGCAGTATCATGCCTGAATGACAGCATCCCACAGCATTCTATCTGATTTTCTAGTTCCCAACATTCTTTCCAATTCTCATTTAGGGCTGAGCACATACCAGGTGCTTATTTTCAGCACCAATACAAGTTACTTTGCAGTCACTGCTGCCTACATTAATCAGAAGCTTCTCTGACTAAAGGTGACAACGGCATTAATTGTTTAGACAGGCACATGATATCTATTTGACAAAATAACAGTAGTACGTTTTCTACTATAGCCTATGGCCTATGATTTTAGATTGAGACTTTTAACCTGAGTGTAAGTAGTTTGTGTTTTATTTGGGGACTGTGAGGTGTTCCACTTGCATTAAAACAGAAAATTAGAGAAATAATTAAAAACTCAATTTTTTAGTGTATAATCATTGCTGATAGCTTTCTATACACTGCAGAATTTAAAAAGTGCAAATACACTGAAAATTATTGATAGTATTAAAATGTAAGAATTGACTATTGTGTTTACTATAAAATTACAATTTAAGTTGCATGCACTTTCTGACGTTTTTGAGAATTGAAACAAAACACTCTACTTTTAGTGCCTGATCTTTCATTGAAAGCTTTTAAAGAGCTTTACATGTTTATTTTTGTATGCACTATTTTAAAGAAATCTCTTTTTTTTCATTTTTTATTCTATATACTTTGTTTACATTCCAAAGGCTTGCCCCTTTCCCAGTTCCGCCCCACCATACATCCCATAAGTCCTCTCCCCCCCCCAACTATTCCACAATCATCCCCGCCCATTTCTTTGTTCTGGTACTCTCCTACAAAACTAGATCCAATTTTTCAGGCCCAGGGTCCTCTCCTTTCTTCTTCTTGGAAATCATTTGACTTGCTAATTGTGCCTTGAGTATTTAGGGCTTCTGGGCTCATTAATATCCACTTATCAGTGATTGCATTTCAAGTGTATTCTTTTGTGATTGGGTTAACTCACTTAGGATGATATTTTCCAGATCTAACCATTTACCTACAAATTGCATGAATTCATTATTTTTAATTGCTGAGTAGTATTCCATTGTATAAATATACCACAATTTCTGTATCCATTCCTCCTTTGAGCGATATTTGGGCTCCTTCCAATTTCTGGCTATTATAAACAAGGCTGCTATAAACATAGTGGAGCATGTGTCTTTATTGTATGCAGAGGAATCCTCTGGGTATATGCCCAGGAGTGGTATGCCAGCGTCCTCTGAAAGTGACATGCCCAATTTTCTGAGGAACCGCCACACTGATCTCCAGAGCGGTTTTACCATTTTGCAATCCCACCAACAGTGGAGGAGTGTTCCTCTTTCTCCACATCCTCGCCAGCACTTGTGGTCTCTTGAGTTTTTAATCTTAGCCATTCTGACTGGTGTGAGGTGGAATCTCAGGGTTGTTTTGATTTGCATTTCCCTGATGACTAATGAGGTTGAACATCTCTTAAGGTGTTTCTCGGCCATCCGAATTTCTTCTGGTGAAAATTCTTTGTTTAGCTCTGTACTCCATTTTTTGATAGGGTTATTTGGTTCTTTGGGGTCTAACTTCTTGAGTTCTTTGTATATATTGGATATTAGGCCTCTGTCAGATGTGGGGTTGGTGAAGATCATTTCCCACTTTGTTGGTTGCTGTTTTGTCCTTCTGACAGTGTCCTTTGCCTTACAGAAACTTTGTAATTTTATGAGGTCCCATTTGTCAATTCTTGATCTTAGAGCATAAGCTATTGGTGTTCTGTTCAGGAACTTTCCCCCTGTGCCCATGTCCTCCAGGGTCTTCCCAAGTTTCTCTTTCTAATAGTTTCAGTGTGTCTGGTTTTATGTGGAGGTCCTTGATCCACTTGGAGTTGATCTTAGTACAAGGAGATAAGAGTGGGTCGGTTCATATTCTTCTGCATGTTGACCTCCAGTTGAACCAGCACCATTTGTTGAAAAGGCTATCTTTTTTCCACTGGATGGTTGTGGCTCCTTTATCAAAGATTAAGTGACCATAAAACTGTGGGTTAATTTCTGGGTCTTCAATCCTATTCCATTTATCTACTTGACTGTTGCTGTACCAATACCATGCAGTTTTTTAACATAATTGCTCTGTAGTACTGCTTGAGGTCAGGGATATTGATACCCCCAGAAGTCCTTTTATTGTTGAGAATAGTTTTAGCTATCCTGGGTTTTTTGTTGCTCCAGATGAATTTGAGAATTGCTCTTTCTAGATCTATGAAGAATTGAGTTGGGATTTTGATGGGGATTGCATTGAATCTGTATATTGCTTTTGGCAAGATGGCCATTTTTACTATATTGATCCTGCCAATCCAGGAGCAAGAAATATTTTTCCATCTTCTGAGGTCTTCTTCGATTTCTTTCTTCAAGGACTTGAAGTTCCTGTCATACAGATTTTTCTCTTGTTTGGTTAGAGTCACGCCAAGGTACTTTATGTTGTTTGTGGCTCTTGTGAAGGGTGTTATTTTCCTAACTTTTTTCTCAGCCTGCTTGTCCTTTGAGTACAGGATGGCTACTGATTTGCTTGAGTTGATTTTATAACCAGCCACTTTGCTGAAGTTGTTTATCAACTGTAGAAGTTCCCTGGTGCAGTTTTTTGGGTTGCTTAAGTAAACTATCATATCGTCTGCAAATAATGATAGTTTGACTTCTTCTTTTCCAATTTGTATCCCTTTGACTTCCTTATGTTGTCTAATTGCTCTCACTAGAACTTCAAGTACTATATTGAAAAGATATGGAGAGAGAGGGCAGCCTTGTCTAGTCCCTGATTTTAGTGGGATTGCTTCAAGTTTCTCTCCATTTATTTTGATGTTGGCTACTGGTTTGCTGTATATCACTTTTACTATGTTTAGGTATGGGCCTTGAGTTCCTGTTCTTTCCAAGCCTTTTACCATGAAAGGATGCTGAATTTTGTCGAATGCTTTTTTAGCATCTAATGAGATGACCATGTGGTTTTTTCTTTCAGTTTGTTTATGTAGTGGATTACATTGATGGATTTCCATATATTGAACCATCCCTGCATCCCTGGGATGAAGCCTACTTGATCATGGTGAATGATCGTTTTGATGTGCTCTTGGATTCAGTTGGCAAGAATTTTATTTAGTATTTTTGCATTGATATTCATAAGGGAAATTGGCATGTAGTTCTCTTTCTTAGTTGGATCTTTGTGTGGTTTTGGTATCAGTGTAATTGTGGCTTCCAAGACCGAGTTGGGCAGTGTCCGTTCTGTTTATGTTTTGTGGAAAAGTTTGAAGAGTATTGGTGTTAAGTCTTCTTTGAATGTCTGGTAGAATTCTGCACTAAAACATTCTGGTCCCATACTTTTTTTGGTTGGGAGGCTTTCTATAACCCCTTCTATTTTAAAGAAATCTCTTTAGAGATATATAAATTATATGTTATTTCATCCATAGGCTTTTTTTTGAAACCTTGACCTTACAAAAGGATAATCATCATAGTTTCTATCACAATTTCTGAATTATTCTCATAGGAATGAGTTTACTAGGTTAAATGTATGAATATAATTTCAAAAGCTTTTAAATATATTTTCTTATAGAGTATTTTTTCATATATTTTTTAGAAAAATGATTCTTACATTAAGTCAAGGTTGCCTTCAATTGTTCTGCATTTACTCACAAAACTCTTAAGATCATACCTAAGGAGCATTACCAGTAAACGTGCATTTGAATAGTATATACTTTAAAGTAGATGATTAAGATATTCCTATTTTCTTTGTTTTACTTATAAAGATTAGCCAAACATTCTCTATATATTCCCATCAAATGGGAAGATTATTAACTGGTTTGTACCTGAAAAGTCTGCAAGGGCATTAAGTATGAATGATGGAACATAATTAAATTCATTTTTACAAGTTTCAACGAATTGGACAAGTTGTAACCATATTGCATTCCTTTTTCTTATTCATTTCTAGGTTTTATTTCTCTAAAACCATATTCTTATGGTTGACTTAAAAACTTTGATAGTTTATTACTCAACTGGATTCTTAATTTACATACAACATAATATTTTGTACATTGATCCTCTGTAAATACTCAAAACACACTAAAAGCACATAAGTAATTACTAAGTTTTTACTGGGGGGATGAGGGGGGTACTTTCTAGGCAGATAATAGTGTGTGTGCATGTGTGTGTGCATGTGTGTATGTGTGTGTGTATGAGGAGATGTTGAGCCATGATGATTCCTTATTCCCAATAACGTTAAAATTGAGATTTACACCCAAAGATTAGGTCTGTTATAAGCATTAGTTAAAGAAGTTTGTTTCTGCAGTGGGCAACAATGACTGCAGAGACTCAATACCCATTTCCCTCTTTAGATCCTTGCTTCTGTCTTTAGTCAACATAGTTTGTCTTTGTTTGTACAGTTCACTTTAGAGGCAACTTTGCCTTCCAGTTTCTGTTGGGTACCAACAAATAGATCAAAATCATGACTGGAGTGAGATGTAGCTTATATTTCACTGATGGCTAATAAATTCTTTTAATAGTAAGCTTGCAAGTCCAATGTCTTTCTTATGCATTGGCAGTAAATGTACAAGGCTAATAGCTTGCTTATGGGTTACTGGAGATATTATTGGAGTTAAAAGAAGTTAAGTGACTTATCCAACATGACTGTTAAGGAAATGTCTTACAAAATACACTTGTTCTTAGTGTTCACACGCACTGGCATCATTTGTGCACCTTTTAACAATTTGCATCCCAAGGATCCCCAATGCATTTTGACTCAGTTGTTGTTTGGTGGAGTTCAGGAAGATGCAACTTAGACTTACTCCATGAGACATTTTGGTGGGAAGTTGTAGTAGTCACTAGGAATAGCAATGTTAAACGGAGAACACTGCTAGAGATACTTTTTTTCTATGTAGTGACATTGTCAATATGTGCAGATCATTGTCTCTAAATGTCAATTTTATTTATCTCCTAAATTTATCCTAACTTTTTCTGATGTTGTACAGTTTCAAAAACACATATGTACTAGACAGCACCCTTTAGATTTTTGCCTTGGTCTTAATTTGGCTTGTATGGTTCACACCAAAAGGCAACTTTGCTTTCAGTTTCTCAGGGGATACAACAAGCAGAAGGTCAGAAGTTAGAAGTGGAGTGCAGATATTTGTTTCTCCAGCTCCCTTTCTGCTAGTCTGCCATGAATTGACAATGACTGTTCCCATGACAAAGGTCACAGCTCCTGTCAGACAGCAGTCTCCTATTTTAACAACCTGAAAATTTTCTACAGGCCAGTAAGTGCCCCACATTCTTGATTCTGCAGCAAAGTGGTAAAAGATGTTCAGCTACTGCTCTCTCTGATATAGGATGCCATTCTTTATTTAGTATCCACCCCCCTTTGTGAACAGTTTCTTCATTAAACTTTCAATTGCCCCATTCTATCATACCATTTTTCCTATTTGCATCTTAATAGGTAGTTCCCAGCATATAGTAGATTCTCTATTAATATTTGTCATTAAAGATCATGATTTATATAATATATTCTATTCTATATAATACATTCTATATAATATATTCTAGAACATTAGAAGAGGAGAAAAAATAAAAATGAAGTTACATACTGTAATGTGTCCTGTCATTTCATATGCTAGCATAGAAAAAGGAAAATCACTACACTTTAATAATTTAATTTTAAAAATAGTACAAATGAAACAAAATTTGAAACTGGATCATGTTGGTACATGCTAGTAGTCTCAACCACTCAACAGTTTGGAGGGTGAGGCAAGAAAACCAAAGTTGAGGCCATCCTAGATTACACAGGAAGACTGTCTCAGAAAAATAGAAAAGAAAGAAGTATTCATCCTTCCCAACTCTTATTTGTTCTTATTTCAGTCACTCTCAGATACCCAAACTCCAGGTGATCCCTCACTTGATTGATTTCTTTGATCTGACAAACATTCCAATCCTCCTTGACTATATTTTCTTATATTCTCACACACCGACTACAACTCATTGTCTTTAATTGCCAATATCCTAAAATCTTCCACTGTTTCAATCAACACCCTTTTCATCCTTATCCTAAGCAAAAACCATGCAACTCTTACAAATGGCAACCACATTTTCTTATTTGTCCTATAGTTTTTGTGTTTCTTTCTGCTCCTCTTTTCCAAAACCCAATTTCTCTCAAACTTCTAGTAACCAAATATGCCACCCTCTTTCTTAGAGTAATGTTTGGAAACCCTGACTTCTTCTGAAGTTAGTACAATTATTTGTCTTTGCTCTCCATACAAATCTCCAACAACTCCCTTGTCTCTCAACATGAGTAATAAAATTGGTTGAATTGGACAACTTGCATGAAACTCTTTCCCTATCCAACAACAAATCTACCAATCTCTTCTAACAATAAATAACGTTTATTTATTCAAGCATCTACACAGATACTAGGTGTTATCTTCTATCATGCAGGCATGTATCTTTCCATCTATTTTTAATAGAAATTATCTCTTCTTTCTCTTGAAAAATCAGTTTTATCTTTCTCAGAGATAAGTTCTATCATCATTCAAACATGCAGTAATTTGTGCCTTTAAACCCAGAACTTGTGAGTCAGGGATATTATTTCCAGCTTCTTTTCATATATCCCTAACTCTTTTGCCTAATTGTGGGACCATTTCCCTCCTACTGGGTTGTTTCTTCTGGTCTTGATGTGATGATATGTGCTGAAGGCTCGATGCCTCAGTGTAGGGGAATGCCAGGGTGAGGAGGAGGGAGTCGGGGGCACACCCTCATAGAAGCAGGTGGAGGGGGAATGAGACAGGTGGTTCCAGGGGGTCAGGGAAAGGGGAGAACATTTGAAATGTAAAATGAAAATATCCAATAAAAAAAAGAAAAAAGAGTTGAGTCAGAGATAGCCCCTTCTGACTGTTAGGAGTCCCAGAAAGAACACCACGCTATTCAGCCACAATATACATGCAGAAGACCTAGATCTGACACCTACGTGCTACCTGCTCTCTGTGAGCTCCCGTGAATCCCAGTCAGTTTACTCTATCAGCCTTGTTCTTGTGTCCCTGGTACCTCTGTCTCCTCCAGTCTTTCATTCCCTTCCTCTGCAGGACTCTCTGAACTCTGCCCTATGTTTGTGGGACTCTGCTCCCATGAGCTGCTGGATGAATTATCTTTGGTCACTCTGATGAGCATTTTGCTAGGCTTCCATCCCAGAATACTCTGCAGGCAGAACAGACTCTGACTTGAAGGCTTTATGGCTAGTTTGTGCCCCCGTCCTTTCACTAGAGGCCTTGCCTAAACATAGGTGTTTGATTCAGACTCTATGGTCCCCATTATCAAAAATCTTTGCTTGGGTTACTCTCTTAGTTTTCCTGGAGTTTCCCACTGTACTAGGTTGCCACATCACCCTCAAAATGCCTCCCAATTTCAGTCACATCCCCATTATTTTCTCCCTCTTCCCCCCACCACTTGATCTGTCCTGTTCCCAATCCCACCCACCCTTAGCCCGCTTAAGAAATCGAGGAACTATGGGGCATAGGGAGGGGGGGGGAACTGGGAAAGGGGAAAGCCTTTGGAATGTAAACATAGAATATAGGGGAAAAAAAAAAGAAACTGGGGAAGACCCTTGAGGACATTGGCTCAGGGGGAAAATTCCTGAACAGAACACCAATTGCTTTTGCTCTAAGATCAAGAATAGACAAATGGGACCTCATAAAATTACAAAAAAAAAAAAAAAAGAAATCTATTCTATTCCTCCTTCCTGAGAGATCTTTGATTCCCAGCTAAAGCCATCCTTGTTGCTTAGCCTCTCTGGATCTATGGATCATAGCATGACTGTCTTTTACCTTATAGCTAATAACTACTTATAAGTGAGTACATACCATGTTTGTCTTTCTGGAACTGGATTACCTCACTCAGGATGATTTTTTTTCTATTTCCATAGATTTGCCAGCTAATTTCATGAAGTCATTGTTTTTTTTATTTCTTTTTCTTTTTTTAATATTTTTTTAAATTTTTATTTTCTATATTCTATGTTTACATTCCAAAGGCTTTCCCCTTTCCCAGATCCCCCCACCATACGTCCCATAATTCCTCTCCCCCCAACTATTCCCCAATCATTCCCCCCCCCCACGATTTCTCTGTTCTGGGTCTACAAAACTGGATCCAATCTTTACAGGCCCAGGGTCCTCTCCTTTCTTCTTCTTGGGAATCATTTGACTTGCTAATTGTGCCGTGAGTATTTAGGGCTTCTGGGCTCATTAATATCCACTTATCAGTGATTGCATTTCATGTGTATTCTTTGTTTTTAACAGCCGAGTAATACTCCATTGTGTAAAAGCACCATATTTTCTTTATCCATTTGTATGTTGATGGGCATCTAGATTGTTTTCAGTTTCTGAGTGGTATGAATAAAGCTCTTGTGTACATTGTTGAGCAAGTATCCTTGTGACAGAATGGACCATACTTTGGGTTTATGGTATAGCTGGGTCTTGAGTTAGATCAATTCTCAATTTTCTGAGGAACCTCCATGTTGATTTCGAAAGTGGTTGTACAAGTTTGCAGTCCCACCAGCAGTGAAAGAGTTTTCTCCTTGCTTGGCATCATCACCAACATGAGCTGTCACTTGTGTTTTTGATCTTAACCATTCTGGCAGGTATAAGATAGACCATCAAAGTGGTTTTGATTTGCATCTCCCTGATAGACAAGAGTGTTGAACATATCTTTTAGTGTTTCTCAGCCATTTGAGATTCCTCTGTTGAGAATTCTGTTTAACTCTGTACCCACATTTTAATTGGGCTATTTAGTTTGTTGGATGTCTAGTTTTGTGAGTTACTTACATATTTTGTATATTAGCCCACTGCCAGATGTGGACTTGATGAAAATATTTTCCCATTCTATGGGCTACCATTTTGTCCTATTGATGGTGTCCTCTGCTTTATAGATGCTTTTCAGTTTCATCAGGTTCCATTGATTAGTTGTTGATTTTAGTGCCTGTGTTGTTAGTGTTCTCTCTGGGAAGTTTTTTTTTCCTGTGCCAATGTGTTCAAGGTGGTTCCTCACACTTTTCTATCAGGTTCAGTGTATCTGGAAGTCATTTTATTGTATAGGATTGTTTTACCTATCTTTAGCTTTTCCCCCATATAACATTGAGTAGAATTGTTTGAGTTTTGATGGATTGCATTGACTCTGTAGATTGGTTTTGGTAGGATGGCCACTTTTATTATGTTAATCCTACTGATCCAAAACCTGGGAGATCTTTCCATCTTCTGATATCATCTTTAATTTCTTCTTTCAGAAACTTCAAGTACTTGTTATACAGGTCTTTCACTTGCTTGGTTAGAGTTACAGCAAGATGTTTTATATTATTTGTGGCTATTGTGAAGGGTGTTTTTTCTCGATTTCTTTTTCAGTTTACATATAATATGTATATATACATATATATGTATATATAAATTCTGAATCCAGCAACTTCACTGTTTTGGAATTGTTTATGTCCTATCATATCATCTGAAAATAGCTGTACTTTGACTTCTTCCCTTCCAATTTGTATCCATTTACTCTTCTCTTATTTTTTACCCAGAACTTCAAATACTCCATTGAATAGATATGGAGAGAGTAGACAGCATTGTCTTGTTCCTGATTTTAGTGGAAGTGCCTTGGGTTTCTGTCCATTTGAGTTGATGTTGGCTATTATCTTGCTGTAAACTGCTTTTGGTTATGTTTAGGTATGTCCCTTCTATCCATGATTTCTCCAAGTCTTTTATTGTGGTGAGGTGTTGAATTTTGTTTTCAGTATTTATTGAGATGATCACGTATTTTTTCTTTCAGTTTGTTTATATGGTGGTTTATATTGATCAGTTTTCATATGTTGAATCATCCATACACGTCTGGGATGAAGCCTACTTGATCATGATAGATTTTTTTTTTATGTTTATAGACATCTCCTTTTTAGGTTGGGAAAATTTTCTTCTATGATTTTAAGAATACTTTCTGCTCCTTGGAACTAGGACTCTTCGTATTCTGTTACTCTTATTATTCTTAAGTTAGGTATTTTTATTCAGATTTCCTGGATGTTTTGTGTCAGGATTATTTTAGATTTAAGTTTCTTTAACTGATATAATCAATTTCTTCTATTGAGTCTTCTATACCTGAGATTCTCTCTTCCATCTCCTGTATTCTGTTGCTGATGCTTGCATCTGTTGTTCCTGTTTTCTTCCTTAGGTTTTCCATATTCAGAATTTCCTCAATTTGTGTTTTTTTTAATTGCTTCTGTTTCTACTTTAGGTCTTTGACAGTTTTATTTATTTCCTTCACCTGTTTAATTGTATTTTCCTGTATGTCTTTAAGGGATTTAATTGTTTCCTCTTTAAAGACCTCTGATTGATAGTATTTCCTGTATTTCTTCAAGGGATTTATTCATTTCCTCTTTAAAGTTCTCTATCATTTTTATAAGATTAGATTTAAGGTCATTTTCCTGTGCTTTGGTTGTGTTAGGATATCCAGGGCTTGCTGTTGTGGGGTAGCTGTGCTTTAGAGATATCATATTGCCCTGGCTTTTGTTAATGTTGTGTTCTGAGGGTGTTTAGCCATCTGGATGTTTTTGGTCCCTGGTTGTTCTTGTTATAGTAGGTATTAGGAGGGGATGAACCTTGATGGTCCTGGTCTGCCAGACCTCTGATGGGTATCCTTGGGGTGTATGTTTTTGGACCTTCAGTTTTTTATGGTTCAGGAACCTCAGGTCAAATCAAGGTGGACAGGGAGGTGGCAGGAAAATGGAGGTCTCCATGTGCTAGCAGGCTGCTCAGGAAAGCTTGGCTTGGCTCAGAGAGCCAGGAAGATAGGTGGGGGAAGGGAAGCTAATCTGTATGGTTCAGGAGTCTGATGGATGTAAAGGAGAGGTGGTGGGAGAATGGAGGTCTCTCTGAGAGAGCAGGTTGCTCAGGACAGGTTGACTTGTCACAGAGGGCTCAGCCAGTAGGGAAGGTGGGTGGGGGAAGAGAAGCTAATCTGTATGGTTCAGGCTTCTCAGTTCTGATGAAGGGGTGGGAAGAAGCAGCTGGGGAATGAAGCTATTTCAATTATTCTTAGGTTTGGTCTTTTCATAGTGTCACAATTTTCCTGAATGTTTTGTGTTAGAAATATTTTAGATTTTACATTTTCTTTGGCCAATAGATTTATTTCTTTTATTGTGTCTTCAAGGCCTGAGAATCTCTCTTCCACCTCTTATATTCTGTTGGTAATGTTTTCATATGTAGTTCCTGTTCACTTACCCAGATTTTCCAATTCCAGAATTCGTTCAGTTTGTGTGCATAGGAATACATTTTTGCAACCTATTTTTAATAAGGGTTCAACCTCTCCTCTAGCCCACCACCCAGCAGAGGTACTGGAAGAGAAAAGTTATTAGCATATGGATAAAGTGGACCTGTTCAGCAACAGTTCTTTGGGGGGGGGTGAGCTTGATCTTCGTGGGCAGTATTTCAGTCCCATAGCAAACACCAAATACTACTCTGCAGACCAGTCAGCCCTCTAGGCAGGCAGACACTAGGCACAAACTGGCAGCTACAGTCTAGTCCTTTCAGCAAGCAGACACCAGGCAGCTGTAGTTCCATCCTGAAGAAGTTTCGAGGCTCACCAACCAGCCTAAGGTGAGGCTGCAGAAGCAGCAAGTCGATGCAGGAACCTTGAGAGCAGTTCTTGGGCAGGCTGCTCCCAATGACAGTGTTATCACCAGTTGAATTCAACAATGATAGGTAAGGTGAACCAATACATGTGTGTCTTTAGTGTAGAATAGTGAGGTGAAACAAACCAAACCAAAGCTCAGTGCTCATCACCCACTGCCTGTGGGGTCGTATTTACACTCCTTCATCAAGCGTCCTTTCACGTGTCTGTTATATTCAAACATCCTTTCACCTGTGTCTGCTTCAGGAAAACAGTTTTTCATATGTCTGCTTTAGCAAGATATCCTTTTACCAGTGTGCCCCAGCAAAGAATCATTTGACATAATTAACTTTTCAAAGAGCTAGAAGGTTCCATTGTGTGTGTGTGTGTGTGTGTGTGTGTGTGTGTGTGTGTTTACTTTTTTGCTTTATTTCCATTTTCAGGTCTTAAAAATTTCCTTCACCTATTAGGTTGCTTTTCTCTTTGATTTCTTGGCATTCCTTAAGGTATTTACTTCCATTTGTGTGTGTGTGTGTGTGTGTGTGTGTGTGTGTGTGTGTGTGTTCTCATTTAAGGGATTTTTTTTAAAAAGAATTTCTCTTTAAGAAGCTCATTTTCTTGTGTTTCAGCTGTGATGGAATATATTCAGGTCTTGGTGTCATAGGATGACTCTGGTGGTCCCATATTGCCCTGGCTGTTGTTGATTATGTTCTTACACTGGCATTTAGGATCTGGCATTGGGATGATTATAGGTCAAGATGCTGATTTTTGAGTTTGTCTTTGTTAGGTATTTTGTAACAGTTTCTCTTTTTTCTTTGGTCTTCTTTTTTTTTGTTGTTGTTGTTGTTTCCTGAATCTTTGCTGGCTGGTGTGACCTCTGATCTAGTAGGGAGTCTGTCCAAGTTGGGGGCTGGACTTCTGGCCTGTATCTTTGCCTTTGGTACAGCAGGTGGTCTCTGTTCTTCTGACTGTTGTGGCACAGCTAAAGTCATCCAGAGTAGTGGCCTGGGATCCAGCAGCAGGGAAAGTGGTGAGGTGGGAGGGAATGTGGTAGATGGGCCTTTGGGAACTGAGTCTAGAGCATGGGGCAGTTCAGCTGGCAGACTGGTCACTCACCTGTACTTCTAACTGATGAAGCCTGCACCTGAGCAGGGGAAGTCCACAAGCGTTGAGGACAGGGACCTGGCTATGTGGCAGCTGGTGAGGTGGGATACTTCCTCATTCTAGTTTATATCTTAATGTCATTGATATGAGGACCAGATGCCAAGATACAATTAGAGCGTATGGGATACAATCCCTTTAAATGATGAGTAGGAGAACACAAACAAAGGCATCAAGAACATAAAAAAGCAGTGCAGATCAGACCCGGTAGAAGGAAACAAGAAGGGAAGACGTAAGATGTACAAAGGAACTCAAAGAGTCCCTGAACTACAGATGCTCATTTTAAAAATCGCACATGATAATACCAAAATCCTACTGTGTTTAGGAGTCTTAGGGAAGTATGCGTCAACACAAACCACATAGTGGCTACAGAACCTGGAGTTGCTGGTTAATTATTACCTTGAATGAAAGCTCTGAGTGTGACATTTAGAGAGTCAAATGCATCCTTTTTACTTGAAGCACTTTATTTTGTTTCTGAAAAGTCACAATATTTTTTTAAAAATTAAAATTAAGGAAAAAATAAGCCACATATGTGAACGGGCAAAAGTTTGGTGGGCAAAAAGGAAAGAGGAAAAAATGATGTACTTTTTTCACATTCTGAAAATATGAGGCAAATTATTAAAATATATATTTAAATATATCAGTACAATCTCCTCATGAATCAGTTCAGTGTGGCCTGCATGTATATATTTCAGGGTTATGATTTGGTACTGGATAATCAATCTAGGGGCTTATCTCTGGGGAAGATTAATTCTTCCTCTTTCAGCGGTTGTTTTTTTGTTTTTGTTTTTGTTTTTGTTTTTTGGATGTACAATGGTTTTATTTACAACTTTATTGGCAAAAAAGGGGGAGAACTTCAAACAGCTTGAAGACAGGGCACTGTTGCTGACCCTGGACACTGAGAGCGGGACTTGTTCGGCAGTTGTTAATTACAGCTTTACATTTAGGGGGAGGGCCACATTAAAATTTCCCCAATCTACATTAGGTGTCAACTTGTGTTAGAATTATCTAGGTCTTGTTTAGGCAGCAGCATTTTTGGATGTATCTTCCCTGTCATAGCTAGCCGGCATAATCTTACAGCTAACTTCCTGGAACTCTGGATCTTACAGTCTTTTTGCCCATCTGTGATGTTCACTAATCCTTAGTTGCAGGAGTTACACAGTCAGTTGTTGTCTGCATGTCTCCTAGTCGTGATTTTTTTGTAATGTTCTGTTGCAAAAGGAAGCTTCTTTGATTAGTTATGAGAGAGTCCATGTAGATATAAGGAGAAGTAAAAATGCAGCTCTCCTCCAAGATCCATGACCTCACTATAAACATGTATATATAGCCAGGCATGATTTTCCTCCTGCTACATGAGCCTTGAGTTCAACTATACAGCTACTGGTTACTACCAAAATATAAGTACCATTATTATATCTTTAGGGATATCTTCCTACTTTGGTCATTGTGGTTCATAGGGTGTCACAGCTATATAGGGCTATTGAGTGCATCCTTCCTTAGATGTTTTTATATCACCTTTTTTTGTACCATGATACCTCATGCTCAGGGAGGATTGTGTTCAGTCAAATCCATCATTAGACACTATCGATTTGGTTAGATAATATTATAATCCCAAATTACACACACACACACACACACACACACACACACACACACAGAGAGAGAGAGAGAGAGAGAGAGAGAGAGAGAGAGAGAGGCATGTGTATCCGTGTGTATGTTCATGTCTCTCTCTCTCTCTCTCTCTCTGTGTGTGTGTGTGTGTGTGTGTGTGTGTGTGTGTGTGTGTAACTTTTGTTCACCTGAATTATTATTAATCTCAAAGGCTTATTGCCTCTGTTTGCTAACCTAGGCCCAGACACACCTGGAAGCCGCTAGTCTTGTACAATCTAATCTATGCCTAGAAAGTTTTCAGCTTCTGAGACTTAAATACTGAATACGTTCCCCCTTCCTACTTCTTTCTGATCTCTTGCTGGCTGACTTGATTCACCTCTTCTGGCTCAAACTTCTCTCCAAGCTGACTGATTCTGTCCGGCTTCTCTCTTTTGGCCTCTCCTGAATTAATCTGCTTGGCCTCATATTAACTTTGGGAATGTTTTCTAATCTTCTGTTTCCTTACCATGCTCTGCCTTATCTGTCTTCACCTGTCTCTAGTTTGTTGTCTCTCTGCAACTTGTTTTTGTACAACTGTCCCAGTAAAACTGCCTCCTCTTCCCTGCACTGTTCTCTTTTAAGTAGCTTCTCTTTCCTCTCTGTTCTCATGAGAGTTTGGCATATCCTATACTGTCAAATCTTTCTTTGATTCATCACTTTGTCTGCCACTCAATCTGACATCACTTTTAAACTTGGGTACTTCCTTCTACAAACTAACTTTACTTTAATTGTTTGTGATTACAAATGTGTCCTAAAGGTGTGTCTGTATTTCAGCCAGGGGGATTAAAGGTGTGTGCAAAGGGCTGTGCCCCACCACAATTAGAAACGGGTTTGTTTTTCAGCAAGTAACACAAGCTTGGTGTTTACAGTGTGATCAAATATCCTGCAAAACACATACACACAACCTCACCCACCCCCATATGTATACACACACACACACACACACACACACATACACAAACACACATACACATGATAAATGTAAAAGAATGTTTCTCTATATCTGCTTCAAGCATCCTTGGTATTACTACATTTCCACCTTCTTTCTGTATTTTTCTCCTTCTCGCTCCCCAATAAAAGCCTCTTTATTGATTTTTCCCATTCTCTACTTCATATCATTTATATCCTGCTATTATGCTACCTAGAGCTTCTTGCCACCTCCCATCCCATGTTCACTTTTTCCATTCCTGGCTTCTGTAGTTACTCAAGGTTATATGCTCACATCTAAAGATTTGGAGGTAGGAACTATAGATGAGGTAGAACATGCATTTGTCTTTCTGAGTCTGGGTAACATCACTCAACATAATATTTTCAAATTTCCATCCATTCACCCACACTTTTCATGATTTCACTTCTCTTTATGGCTGAGTAGTACTCCACTGTGTATATGCCTTACATTTTTATTATCAAATATTTAGTTAAAGGACCTCAAGCTGTTTCCATTTTCTAGCTAATGTGAATGCAGAAACAATGAGCATTGCTGAGCAATTTCTATGAAATAAGATGTTGACTCTTTGGAGCATATACTAAATAAAGAATGGTATCTTTAGGTTATATGCTAGATTTACTTTTATACTTTTATGAATTCTTCACACTGATTTCCTGAGTGGCCAGAGCAGTTTGAAATCCCATTAGCAGTGTAGCAGTTTCCCTGTTCCTTATAAGCTTGCCAGCATTTGTTGTCAGTTGTTTTGTGATCTTAGTTATTCTGATTAAGGTGAGATGAAATCTCAAAGTAGTTTTAGTTTTCATTTCCACAGTTACTAGTGATGATGATAATTTTAGATATTTGTCATTTTTATTTCTCTTTTTGAGAACCGTGTTCAGATTCATAATCCAACTTTTAACTTAGATTATTTGTTTTCTTGACTCTTTGAGTTATTTATATATTTTGGGTATTAATTCTATCAGATGTATAGCCAGCAAATATTTTTTCCTACTCTGTGAGTTTTCTCTTCACTCAATGATTATTTCCTTAGCTCTGTAGAAGATTTTAATTTTATGAGTTCTTACTTAGTTTTACGGTCCCAATTCCTAAGCAAATGTGATCCTGTTTAGATTTTCCTTTCCTGGACCTATATTATGTCAAGTACTACCTACACTTTCTTCTAACAGGTTCAGAATTTCAAATTTCACTTTGAGGTCTTTGATCCATTTGGATTTAAATTTTGTGCAAGTTTATAGATGTCTAATTTAATTCTTCTTCATGCAGACATCCAGTTTTTCCCTGCGCAGTTTGTTAAAATTCTTCTCTTCTTCATCATGTGTTTGGGACATCTGTATCATACATTTATGATTTTAATGTTTTCTTGGTTGATTTCCTTAAATATTCTTTTTTCTGTCCTCTGAAAACTTTTAATTCAAACTTAATTTGCCATATATTAGGATATCAATACCCGCTTATTGGACTTCACTTGCTTAGGATGCTTTTGCTTCCTTTTACTTCAAGGCAGCTTATCTTTAAAGGTAAAATGACTTTCTTGTAGACAGCATAAAGGTCTTTGTTTCTTAATCCATTCAGCTATCCTGTGTCTTTTGATTAATGAGTTGGTGTTATTAATACTTAAAGCTATTATTGAAAATTTATGTTGATTGCAGTTATTTTGCTGGTTTCTTGCTGTTTGTGTTCTTAGTTGTACTTTATTTCAGTAATTATAGTAATTTATTTTTCTTCTAGAGTCTATTTAGTTATGAATAGTATTTTTATTCTCTTTATTCTGAAGTATTACTTCAGTATTCTCAGCGGAGCTGATGGCTATGAATTATTTTACTGTATTTGTATCAATGGACGATTTTCTTTCTTCTTAAGCTTTGGCTGATAGTTTTTCTAGGTACAGAAGTCTGTGTTGATATCCACATACGCACTCTACATCTTCTGGCCATTCATGTCAATAAAGTTCAATGTGTTTACATGTCTTGCTGAATGTCACATAGTAATCCAAAGCAGAGTTTGGTTGCTAGTCCAGTTTGTAGTTAATCTTCTTTTCAGAGCATAATCCATCATTATGCTCTGAAAACCTGCTATGTATAGAAACTGAGAAAAGGCTTGGGAAGGTACAAGTAAGTCAAGAAATATTTGTGTTGCATAGATTAAATAGTTTTATACAAATGAGAAGTTAGATGAAACATTTTGTATAGTAGATATTAAAAGAAGTTTTGTTCTTTGCAGCTAAATGAATTCCTAACTTTCTGATGATTTGCTGAAGACGAATCAGGTATCACTAATCCTTTGAGCATTACCACTCCTGTGTATTTATTAAGGGGAACTCTTATGGTGGCATCCACCTTAGTTACTAAGGTCTAAAGTCTCTTGAATACTCAAAGGAAACATCAGACATATTTGGAGAGTGAGATTCAGTCATCACAGACTTGAAGATCAAAAGGCTACAGATATTATCTTCTCTGAAGCCCTGAATCCGTTTAGCCTCATTTGAAATTATTGTGAAAAACTAATGTAGCCACCATGACTTTATTAGCATCCATATTACCATCTTGCTTTTCCTCAAAACTTAGGAGGTTCTTGTAGAAATACATTGAGATTGTGGTATTGCTAGGTTGCTATCATTTCTCAAAGTTATTTTTTGAAATATTTTAAACTGTAGTACCTCAGCCAACTATAGAAGTAAATCCTTAATGCCTTTATCACATTTGTATTATTTCATCATCTGTCTATTGATAGAGGATTAATTAGCATTTCAAGGTTATTCTAATTTTCCCTCCAAATGAAACATCAAATTCAACAATATTAACTGTGATGGTACGATGATCAAATAATAGTTTTGTCTGATATCTTTTTTTATTTTTATTTTCTATATTCTTTGTTTACATTCCAAAGGCTTTCCCCTTTCCCATTCCCCCCCTCACTATATGTCCCATAAGTCCTCTTCCCTCCACCCATTCCATTCCCCAATCACCCCCCCCCATTTCTCTGTTCTGGTACTATCCTACAAAACTGGATGCAATCTTTTCAGGTCCAGGGTCCTCTCCTTTCTTCTTCTTGGGAGTCATTTGACTTGCTAATTGTGCCTTGAGTATTTAGGGCTTCTGGGCTCATTAATATCCACTTATCAGTGATTGCATTTCATGTGTATTCTTTTGTGATTGGGTTACCTCACTTAGGATGATATTTTCCAGTTCCAACCATTTGTTTGTCTGATATCTTATACTTCTTCACAGAGTAATATGTAGCTTGTTATCTGTTGGTAGCAGGACTGTGGATTATTAAATAATAAATTAGATGTCCCTTCCCCCACTTCAGCATTTGAGCTAGGCATTTCAGCCTCTGCTCTGATCAATTCTCAGTCCGTGAATTTCCTGGCTTTTGTTCTGTATAGAACAACCCAGCCTCACCTGGAAGCAGTGGAAGAATTCTGGATCTGCAGTTCTCAGGCTTTAGCAGGCTATCCACTGAGATGGAGCCAACCACCTGCTGAGATCCAGAGCCAGCAAGATCTCCAGACCTCACCTCAAGCCTGGGGGGAGGGAATCCTCCACACTATATATTGCCTAACATTTATTAAAATTACGGTCTTGAAAGGCAATGTCTTCTAGACCCAATTTTTTTTTTGCGCCACTCCCCCATCCATCCCATAAGTTTCTCTTGCAGGACCAGTTCATCGTACCTGCAGATAGCTTTGGAACTCAACAATTAGAGACAGAGTTCCTAAATTTATCTTAGTGGTGAGGATTATATCCACATATTTTCAAATCTTTTTTGTCAGAGCGTTTTAATTTTTTTCTGTGAAATTCAATATAATTAGCATCAGATGGAGCTCACTTTATTGAAGCGAGAGGCCCTTATTTATTGCTCCTAAAGCTTCCTTTTACAAAATAATGTCTTAAGAGTAACTCAGTAGAGTCACTAAAGTCTTTGGCATTTTGCAAAACATGAAGTATAGAATACTTTGTCCTATTCAAGAGTCCACAGCCCTTAAGGTGGAACTTAAAAATCTAAGATGAAGGAAGCTGGAGAAAGGAATATTGGTGACATTATAAAACAGAAACTTGAAGTATGGGCATATCTAGGAATCATTCTCACATCAAATATTAATACTTTCTTGAAAATAAGAGTTGAGGGTAGGTGATAACTTTAAGACTCCCAGACAAAGCAAGTAGAGAGGACAAATGTCCTTGGAAAGAGCAAAAGAAAGTTTATTACAGGTTGTTAAACATAAGACTCAAAACTAAAGATCTTAAAGAACCAAGTAGGGAGTACCAAGTATATTGAGATAGAAGAGCAGAGTGAGAATCTCTCTCTCTCTCTCTCTCTCTCTCTCTCTCTCTCTCTCTCTCTCTCTCTCTCTGTGTGTGTGTGTGTGTGTGTGTGTATGTATGTGTGTGTGTGTGTGAGAGAGAGAGAGAGAGAGACAGAGACAGAGAGAGAGAGACAGAGAGACAGAGAAACAGAGACAGAATATGACCTCAGGTTGAGAACTTCCATGAATAAACAGGAACAAACAACCCTTCTCTAGAATATGAGAACATATACATTGTTTAAAATGAAACCTGAACATACAGTGGTATCAAGTGAAGTGTTGAATCCCACATAACGCAAAAGAAAAATGCTCTTCAGAATTAAACCATCTTTAGTGAGGTAGCAGACAGGATAAAGTTAAACAAATGAAATATGCTGAGAAGAGTCTAATGTGGAGACAAACCATCTGGCAAAAGCTCCACTATGCCCACCTTCTCTCTCAGTGTCCTTCCTCGGGGGATTGGAAACAGCTGTGTTGAGATACTAGCCCCATAGTTTTCACATTCATTTCTGAAATAAAACCCAAAATATCTCCAGTACTGCTGA
This sequence comes from Apodemus agrarius, assembly GCA_964023405.1. Lineage (NCBI taxonomy): Eukaryota > Metazoa > Chordata > Mammalia > Rodentia > Muridae > Apodemus > Apodemus agrarius. Next base: position 117,658,671 of record OZ030010.1, on the reverse strand, counting down.
TTAGAGAGCATTTGGGTGGTTCAGCTTTGAAAAGATGTGCCACACACTGGATTCCTTTGCTTTGAAACAACCAGCTTGTTGTAGCTTTTTTCCCACTGCTTCTTGGCCCAGATTTTACTTTCAGATTTCCTTGTCTTACTGCTACATTGTTTCTCCTGCTGATAAACATGGAATTTCAAGGAAATTTTTCTTAGACATTTTGTTGAGAGGTCTCAATGTTGTACTAGATGGTGAAAATGAGCTTCATGTTTAGAAAATATGTGCTAGTTTGTCATTTAGATGGAAAAAGCAATCAATTTAACTTTGTTGACTTGGATTTTATCATCTCTAAATTGGGATATTCATACTTGTCTGGTGTAGTCCTGTGGACAATAAATGACACCTGCAAGATAAAGCACCTGCTATGGTTCTTAGTATTACAATCTTTCCTCAATAAGCTGTAGTTGTTCTTACTGATATTTTTGTCCTCTTTTAATGGAAATAAACAGTATTGAACATGCTGTCACACAAACTTGAATTTTTGATTATACTCAGTTGTGTATTTTATCCGAATTTAATCTATCAGTAGGCCTTCTAATGCTGGTTATACATCACTGAAAACTATTCTGAGAATATGTGCTCCTCTATTTCAGTGTCCAGTAGAGGATGTAGGCATTATATTGAATTCTTACAAGGCCACCATGGGTAAAGGAACATAAGTGCGAAGCATAAAGGCACATGCTTCAGAGATAGCCATTTTTACCTCTTCATTTAGAGAAAGTAATATTTACCTGGAAGACTATTAACTTTTATGTTAGAAGGTTAGTTATAAATGTCTTCCAAGTAGGAGCAAACAGCTACCATTTTGAACATTATGATCATTTAAATAACACTACAAGAAAATGTGGGGCTTAAAAAATATCATTGGCCTTTGTAGAGGAGATAACAATGAAAAGCATTAGTGACTTAACAGACTTGACCCCAAGTGTTGAGGACAGTTTCCCAAATGATTGGACAATGTGTGCTCAGAACTTATTTGTTAGTAGCCATAGCTAGGACCAAGAATTGAGGATGGAGGATGAGCTTGTGATCCTAGTCTCTGTAGATAAGGAGGGCCATCACTTTCCTTCATTTACATGGAGAGATAATTAAACATTATCAAATGTCCTAAAGATATTAACCAAAGCAAAAATCTTGGCAGAAAGTCAGAGTGGAACAGATAACATGGAAGATCATTAGCTGGTAAGAGAATTAGGTGAGAGATTGAATAAGTTCTTAAATATTCACCAAACTGTTCAAATACATGCCACAATAGAAGCTGGGTAGATGCTGGTAACTTAAAATAGTCGAGAAATAAGATTACAGACATGCTAACATGGAATGGGAAATATCATAAGGTCCCACAATAGACAGAATTACTAGCAGTGAATGCAGAGGGTAGGAGAAATTCTTCCCCAGAAATAGACTCCCTAATGGGCTATCCAATATCAAATGGTCAGCTCTGAAAACATATGTATATCAGTAACATTATACAGACTAAACATATTGTATTTGTGTATTTAGAGGTGTGTGTGTGTGTGTGTGTGTGTGTGTGTAACTATTGAGGAAAAGAGGCTAGGAATTTGGGAGAGAGCAAGGAAGAGTATGTGGGAGGAGTCTGAGGAAAAATGAGAAGGAAAATGATGCATTTATAATCTCAATTTTGAAAAAAATATATAATAAGGTTAAACACAAAAAAGAGATATGAGGTTGTGGTAATGAGATGGAAGAAAAGAGTTTCTTAAACAAATATGAAAGTTATTTAAGTACCAACTGAATGGAGACTGGGGATGGAGATGAAATATATGTTAGCTTTTGTGATTCCTGAGTCTGTATGCAATTCTAATATGTCACCATTGTCTTTCTAATGAGTACACTATCAAATACTGTTTCAACACTTGTTTCTTACATGTGATTCCACCTTCAACAAGCATATAGTCTATTTGAAATAATAGGATAGACTCTAATCAAGATGTTATAATTACAGTTTTACTTCCAGTCACTTTAATGAGACATTTTTACCTGGCTCTGCTGTTAATAGAAAAAAAATAGCTTATTTTTGCCTAATGGATGCTATGGTACTCAAGTTCCTGTTTTAGAATCCGTATGACAAAATTTCTAACATTAGTGATAGCTGATGACCTCTGTGGACAACTAATATACCCATTTTGCTTATTGCTGTTTTCTGTCATGCTAGCTAACAACTAGTTACATTGGACTTAATTTGAAGCAATGCAATAAATGTTAATTTATGAGCCAATTCAGAATATCTGAGGATAATATCTGGAAAATTCAGAATTTTAAATATTTTTCTATAAATCTGAGAACCACTAACATAGGAAATTACTGACACTTCATTTAGGTTAGTCTTGAGATATGATAAATGTGATCAAGTTATAGTTTTTCCATGTAATGAATCATGTATATATGTGTCATCCTATTGCAGAATTACTTATTTAAACGTGTAAGTTATTGCTAATGAATTGCATCCTAGTTTCTTGATATTTCTTTCTTCTTTTTTTAAATCAGGTATATTCTTTATTTACAAGCATTCATGAACCCATGACTCTCATTCTCAGTTTGTTTAATGATTTTTCTAGGAACAGAAGTCAGGTCGGTGGTTTTATATCCCATCTCCATATAACATGCAATGAGGAAGAAACTGAGAAAATAGACTCCAAATGCCTTTCATCTCCAAATGTTATTGCCTGAAGTTTTCAGAAATATACTGTAAAAGATATTAGATAGAACTATGGAAGTTGACATCTAAATCATATCCAAGCACTAAATAACAAAAATGTTGATCTCTGTATGGCTAGGATTGATTTCACAAGAGTGGAGAAGAACAAAAATTGTCATTATCATAAAGGTGATTTAGGGATAGGAATCTGACCTTTCTTCATTCTGCAAGAGTTACATTATTAAAGACCTGGTAAATTATGGCTCTCCTTAAATGAAATACTGGCATTATATTCCTTGGTGGTTTTCTTCCAGGAAAAAAAGTAGATCTTTTTATTTGATGAAGTTTAATAGATAACCTAACAAGAAAGTGCTGACATATGAAATACTAAGTTGCTAAACTCAGGTAGAAGTAATCAAATATTTCTAGGAACAACCAATAAACCAAACACAAGTATACTTTGACTCCTTCTAAATATGATGAAGCCTTCCCCTGTAGAGATCATAGAACAAGAGCTGGAGGAGATGTGAAAATTGGCTATAATTTTGAAGAGGTATTTTGACATGTTAACCAGTCAACGATTATTTCCAAATGCTTCTAATGTGCTCAGTATTTTGATAAGGGCTATATTACTATTACCACAATATATTCCATTCAGTTATTTTACCCTTTAAAAGAAAAACATTATATGGGCATTAATTGTGCAGTATTGAATCAAATGTTCTATTAGATCAACAATTGAGTCAAATTGTATTTTTGGCATGTGTGAAAGCTATTTCTATTACTTTCTATTCATAACATTAAGTTGGTAGAATTCAGCCTGCTAGTACTCTAATTTTGGTTAGCCTGATTTGTGCATGTTAACATAGTGTTTGCTCTTTGAAACAAATATCCCTTAACGAAATACCCATAGCTACCTAATTCTTAAGTCATTTTAAGCAAGCGAAATAGGAAACAGAACAAACTTTTACTTTGAATAATTCAACTCAAGAATTCAAGTCCCAGACAATATCAGTGCCAATAAAATATAAGCCTAGAAAAAACACATTATGAGAGGATTAATTTGAGGACTAATCAAGTATTTGAAGGTGCTCTTTAGTGCTATTGAGATTTCAAGGCAGAACAGACTAATACTTTGGTAGTTTTCATGAAGCAGACATGACTTCAGGGTCATAAATAAATAAGGATGATTATCATCTGTATACCCAGACACAGTATAATCCTTGAAGTTAGAAAATCCCTATAAGGCCCATCCAGAAAGATTTTATTACAGGTCAATAAATAAGAAGGAAAGAGCTATTATAGCTGGTTGTCTGAAACAGAAGAGAAGGAATATGGCTGCTTTAATTCTGCTCTTCCTGTTGTGTTTGGCTTTAAGTTTGCATTCAGTTAATGATAATTGGTTTCTCAAGCATGCTCTAGGTCAGTCTTCATAACAGACTCTTCAATCTCCTTACTCAGATGGCATTTCAGTGCTTAACTATCTTACTACAGTGGTCTCCTGTGAAGTAATAGTAATAAAGCTAAAAGGAGGAAATCATGAATCTCAAGCTTTGATGTTAAACTTAAGATGCTGATTAAGGAGCACTTTATCAGTTAGCTTGATACACAGGCACAACCATCTCTTCTTGCTCAACCTGCAGACAGACCTTACCTACCTCCTCTGGAGTCTGATGTCACATTGGGTTGATAGCAAACTTACTATTACATATGACTACTTATTTTTTCATTCTAGAAAAATAGGAGTTGATGCAGGGATGTTTGACCTCAGGATGAATTCAACAGACTTAATGTTATAAATAGAAAGTGGTAGAGAGAGTTTTTCTATATGCCAAAATTACAGTTTGACTCAATTGTTGATCTAATGGAACATTTGACTTGATACTATATGGGCACAATTAATGATGGTATTATGTTTTTTTTCTTTCAAAGGGCGAAATAACAGGATGCAGAGAAAGCAGCTGTAGAAAAGAATAATGAGGTTTCTTATTGTCACAGACATGGTTATAGATAGTAGGTAGGATAAGGGTATTTGGAGAATTGTCACCTTGTGTGAACATGGAAATGTGTATCTGAAGATACATCCCATTGGCTATTGTCATGGAGTAATAGATCCCTAATAATATAATGGTGGAAAAATAATGACTGTAACATAATGTCTTCAACACTAAATTGTCAAGTCAGAACTTTCCCAGTACAGTGTTTCTCAACTCCTAAAGCTATAGCCCTTTAATACAGATCCTCATGTTGTGGGGGACTTCTAAGCATAAAATTATTTTTGTTGCTACTTCATAACTGTAATTTTGCTACTGTTATGAATTCCAATGGTCTTAGGTGACCCTTGTGAAAGGGTCTTCTGACCCTCAAAGGGGTTGTGACCCGCAGGTTGAGAACCACAGTCCTAAAGCATGGAGGCTCAGTTACCAGTGTCTTTTATCTACTAGGGGTATTAAAGTGAGGAAACAATTATAGTGCTCTCATTGCAGATCTAGAACTGTGTTATTCAAAGCAGATAATCTGAGCTATTAAGTAATTAGCAAAATTTCTGATTCAAAGGGCATATATATACATGTATATACAATATTTGTAATATATATATTTTAGAAAATATTTTCCTAAGTACTTTAAAGACATCTAATTTAATCCAGTGTTAGATGCTTAAATATTCCTAGACCAAACCCATCAAAAGGTTGCTACATTTTCTGAATATTTATAGTGATACAGATATCATTAATTCTGGTAGTTTTCTACTAGGTAATCAGACAGCAAACTTCACAAATCTAACACAATTTCTTTTATTTATTTATTTATTATTTATTTATTTATTTATTTATTTATTTTGGTTTTTCGAGACAGGGTTTCTCTGTATAGTCCTGGCTGTCCTGGAACTCACTCTGTAGACCAGGCTGGCCTCGAACTCAGAAATCCGCCTGCCTCTGCCTCCCAAGTGCTGGGATTACAGGCGTTCACCACCATGCCCGGCCTAACACAATTTCTGTAGGCCTCCAGTCTTTCCAGGAGTGACTACCAAGTTCTCTTAGAGACCATGCTTCTCAAGTATATTGTCTCCTTCTACATACTAAAAATACCAGTAGTGTCTCATGGAATTTTATGTATTTAATTTTCAATGAATGTATCTTGTTGGCTTGACAATGATGTCCTAAAACAATCTATAGTTCCATACAAAGTGTATGGTATAGTCATTAGCATAGAAGTTAACAGGAAGGAAAAATAAATTAGTTTAAGTTGTTAAGAAAAAAATTGGTTGGGGTACTTGAATTCATTTACCTATGTTTACTGTTTGTCTGTAAAGGCAAATTCTTCCTCTTACTGGTCATTATCATTAAAGAACATAATATCTAGTTACAAGTAGGAGCCCAATCAAAATAGAATAATTTAGAGACAACATTTTAAATAATGGTTCCTAGTTTGATCTGCCTTACCAGAAGATAAACTAAAAAAAATAAAATAAAAAACAAACCTGAAAATGTATTTGCTGAAATGACCCTTTACTCAAACCAGGGAGAATCTCGAGAAAATTTTAATAATGTATAGTCTTAAGCATTCATGGTAATTTAGCCTCTTTACAGGTTCAATAGCTGCCGGCAACTGCTACTGCAGTGTTTTTGGTTTTTTTTTATTTTTATTTTTTGTCTATCTATGGAGTCCAAGACAGTTTGAAGTAGATTCACTGAATAGCTCACCAGGTCTACTGTTTTCTCACTTTCTGTCCGATTTTGTTATTATTCTAAATTGTTTTTGAATGGAAAAGATACAAATACTTTTCATTGTGCACATGGGGCTTCCTCCCACTGAGCACAAAGTAATTGCTGTATTTACCTAGATAGCCTCTGCTACAGCAGATATAATGACTATTACTGCTCACTGGGAATCCATTCTGAGTAATATAGTAGGCCAAATTCTATGTCTTGGTCCATTTAGAAGCACACTTTTTTTTTGTAGATAATTAATATCATTCTGCTACTTTAAAAACATTCTAAACTGGTCAGTAAAGATGTAGAAAGAACAATTTATTTATCCTTGTGTTAGGTATTCTGGGTAGTACATGCTGGGCTTTATGCACTGCTGGCATTTATATAATGATTAATTAAGAAAACACAAAATATATCCATTGGAACAACCTCCTCCTGCTTCACTAATGTTTCATGGTTTTGGACAATTTCACAGTGCCCCTTCTATCTCAAAGGAACATTTTACTTTGCCTTAAACAGGGGGAATTTTGATTTTCATAGATAAAGGCTGAGATTTACAAAGTCCTCAAACATTATGGAGCCTTAGGAGGCTCTGTAGCTCTAGGGAGCAGATGGATAGGGTGACAGTGGCTGGAAGATATCGACTGTTTAAGAAAATAAGTTGATTTGCATATGAGTGGCCAGATTGATATCATTGTAGTCGCTACATTGAAAACTAATGTTTTTCATCTTTATTATTCATGAAGCAATAGAAGTGAGCCATAGAAGGTGTCATTGACTCATTTTTACATCATTTTTTACCTATATTATCATATTATCAGAATTGCTGCAGAAAAAAATTGAAGTAATGTATGCCCTTAATCCTTTGCCATTTATTCCTTTGTTTTCAATTTCTGTAATTCTCATATCTTTTCCTTGTTGCTGACTTTGTGCAGTTCCCTTTTAAATCACCTGCCATGTATCTGTGAGCAAGCTATTACTTAGATTCTATCCCCCCCAAATTTTCTTCTTCTGTTTTTCCACTTACAATGGGGCTTCTTTAAATCACCAAGAAACTCCTGAAATGAATCTCGGTTGAGTGTGTCTGCCTTCCACATCCATTTGCATTTTAATGATTGTTACCCACCCTGTTTTATTCCAAAAGAACTGTCATGTTGGAATTTGAAGATCTCTAGTAAGTAGCAATAAGGATTATCTTTAGACCCAATTATGTTATATTTAGCTTGCTATAGACTGAGGCTATAAATGTTGCTTGGTTGTGTTATGTACATAATGTTAGCCATTATGGGGATAGCAACCAAGGAGAATGTGGTAGTGATAGCTAATTTTAAATATTAACTTGTTTGTGTCATGGAGTGCCTAGACATTTAGTTAAGCATTTATTATGAGTATATCTGTGAGATTGTTTCTAGATGAAATTAATATTTGAATGGGTATGTTGAGTAAATCAAAATGCCCTCCCTCTAAAGTGTTAGAGACCTGAGGTTTTATTTTGCTTGTTTGGTTTTTGTTCCTTTTGAAAAGCCTGGATAAGTGGTAACACTTCTTCTTGTGCTAAGACAGTAGTCCTTTCTTGCTTTTTGGACTCAGATGGAAACATTCATTCTTCTTGAGACTTTAGCCTAACTGGAACTTCTACTATTGATTCTTCTGCTTCTCAGACTTTCAATCTCCTTCAGAATTTATGTTCTCCCAGGGGTCTCCAGCTTGATTATTGAAAATCTTGACAGTGTTTCTGCCTCTCTATTGCTCTTTCCATTTGTCTTTCTCATATTGGTTCTGTTTATCTGGTAAACCTTGACTATTTTTTTACAATAAATAATAAAGTATGTATCTGTTAGATTTCAATTAATTATTTTCAGAATTTCCTATCTGTCATATTTATTTCAACTTATATTGTCTTGACTGATTAGTTTTTGCAAGTAACTAATTGATGTGGTCAAGAGAAATACAGGCAAGAAAGTCATCTTGATAAAAACTGCTATTCATTTGCATCCTTATTAACTAAAATCTCAGTCAAGACACTTCAAGCCTAGGAAGTAGTTTGACAGGAAGGAACTACATAATGTAGTTCGTAATAAAACGTCACTAGAGGAAAAAGCAGGACAACCTTTGACTAACAAGGCTAGGAAATCAAGCAAATCAAAGCACTTTGTTGTACCCTTCCACCAGCCTTGAGTGGGACCTTGTTTGCCACAGTCACCTAGCTGACCGAGGTGGAGTCTATTGTTCTGCCACATCCACAGCTTCCTGCAAGAAGCCACTCCCTGCTGAGCAGCTGAGCTGGTTTTTCTGATGAGATCCTGGCAAAAGGGGGATGGGCTTCCCCCCTATATATTTCAGAGTTAAGATATTGAACACTGGGCTTTGTCTTGGCTTCATTATTTCTCTCACCTGTCTGTTTTCTTTCAGCCCCAGCTCTCCTTCCAGGTGTACCCAGTTTGACCAAAGCTGTTGGACAGTTTCACTTTGTCAATTTATGTCGAAGTTTCTTCAGTCTCTGGGTATGTTTAATCAACCTTTTACTGTGATTCATTTTGAATTTTGATCTCCTATTTGGTATCGTGTCAGCAACTGTTTTCATGGCTTCATCAAAGTACTCACTTCAAATGAATGGTACTTTTCAGTTTCAATTTAATTAGGAATCATACATATGGGAAGTGATGCACAAATGAGTCTGTGAACCTGTAAAATCATCAACAGACGTTATTAAACGATTGAACCAAATGGAGTAACAAAGGTGATCTGGTACGATCTGTTGTCCAAAGTAACAGAATAATCTGCTTAATAGAATCTATCCAACATGGTGGGATTATATAGAGTGCTTGGTTGTTCATCAGTCACTGCCAGTATAAAACCAAATATTCAAAGCAACATATCATAGAAAGTAATAAAAGAGAAAAATGGCTACAACTTCTTACCTGATCTCAAAAGATTTTATTCATAAGAAGAGAATCCTGTGCCCTAAAGAAATATTAATTCAATTCATGTTCAGTTCCTTTGAGGATTACAGTATATATTCTTCCCCATTGCCGTGCTGTGCTCCTGCTCTGAATAAATTTCAAAGATGTTTCCCCTCAAAGACAAGCAAATTAAGATTTTCACTTTCTGCCTCAAAAGCTAGCTATGTCACTGTAGTCAAGAACAGTGTTAGAAGGCGAGTTGACTACTGTCGGTAGACTGAAAAAAATGCAGAGCAAAATAAAGCAAAATGGAAATACCGGCTTTTCAAAGGGGCACTCAAGTGTGGTGAAGAAAGCAACTTAGAGCATATAAGAAAGAAAATAGTCCCGCACTTTGGTGCTTTGGAAATTTCCATTGTTAATTGTTATACCTAGGGTGACACTTTTTATCATTGTGTACTCTGTACAATAGTATATTATGCTATATTGAAATATTTGTCAAGCTGCAGGGCAATAATTGTGAAATTAAATTGGTAATAAAGATTGATTGATCTCATTTGACCTTTCCTCTTCAGTTTTACTGCATAAAACTTGCATGTGAGTTAGTGTGAAAATTCTGTAATCTATCATTCATCTCTATCTATCTATCTGTCTAAACTATCTTCATTTTATTGTCATGCACGGTCTAATAATGACAAATATATTTTTATGAAGGCTCTGGTCATAACAGTTGAATGATACTGCTCCAATTGACAGATTACACCATTTAGTCACAAAGATATGGACATTAGAAGTTCACCTAAGACTGGAGCTGGGAGGGACGTTAATAGGATGATACTCTCAGGCAGGGAGAGAGAAATAATTTCTCTAATGTTACATTAGTTCCTTGTCTTTTTGCTGCAAAAATTAAATACATTACAACAGCAACCTCAGGATTTCTTTGTATTACAGTTTGAGTCTACCTTGGCAGGGTTGAAATGATGGTAGGATCATGAGGTAACAGATTACACTGAATTTTCACCCAGAAAGCTGAGAAAGAAGAATGCTGGTGTGTCTCCTCATTTTCCCTTTATAGTCAGTCCAGACTTTAGCCTATGGAATAAAGCCACTCACATTTAATGTGATTCTTCCTATGGATTATAATGTATTAGTGATTAGCTCTAAGTTACCAATAATGCATCAGTGTTGCATTAAGGAAATAAATAAAAGCATTTATACTCATTTAACCAAGAATACATTCAGATTTGAATTCTCTACTCGATGATTCCTCTGTCTTCCTTCTTTGTGTGTGTCTCTCTTTGATAAAAGGCTTCATTCTGTGTTTGAAAGCATAGAAAGCATTACATGGGGGAAGGAATGAGACATTTTACAGGAATCTTTAGGAGAGTTCCATAAGGGATTAAGTCACTGGCTCTAAATGATCCAAATAACAAAAACATCACTGTTTATCAACCAATAAGCATAAGTGAATGCTTTCAACCTCTATGCTAGATTTTAGGAAGCTGCTTTCAACTTCTGTATTTGCTGCTTTCAGCAAGTGATGCATATGCATTACTCTGAGTCTGGAGCATGGAAGAGTACATAATTAAAAATAGTAGTTATGTGTTATCTTAGATTGTAAAAGCTGATTACGTGGGGAAACCTACGCAAGTAGGGCTGATTGTAATGCTACATCACTATCCTAAAGTTAGCTTAAGAAAACAGTTTGAGTACACAACAGGCTAGCAGTCTTAAGTGAACTCAATATCTATTATCAACTTTCACTGTGAAGTCTAGCTAAAGTTCTAATCTCCTGAATGTAAGAGTTGTTTTCAAACTATTGTGTCACCATACCCCAATTAGCCTAAGCTCAGTACTCCCTCTCACAGGTGTTCAGAGACCTGTGTTTGGTGAATCAAGATTTTATCAAGTTGACTACCAATATCAACCTTCATTGGCAATTGTAAAACCATCAGCTCATGTTTACAGTAAAAAAAGTAGGATGGGTAAAATCAATATCATTACCATTTTAAAATTATTTACTTATACTTCCTTATTGATTAAATCTAGGACATAGTACTTGCTGATGCTTGGTGGATATGCAGAAATTATTTTGAAGGAGATACTCCTGCGATTTCTTTTCACTTTTGTCAGATGTATAATTCGGGTTTGTACTGATACAGTGTGTTAAACACAGCCTTTTAGCATTTATATGTGAATCTCTGGAATGTTATCTCTCATGTTGGCTTTGTTCCTTTGTTTTTGAATCCGTGCAATAAAACTTTTAATTTGACTCAGTTGGTTTTGCTTTTTTGTATCTTAAGGAATAATCTGAATATTATGCCTTTCACACCTTTCTTTCCTATCTTTAGAGACTCTGGGGAAAATAGTGAAACATCACCACCAATAAAACAAAAATAATCATCGACAGGAAAAATACCTGAGTTAAATCAAGTCTAACAAAATGTTCTATATATTATTATCCCAATTTGATGCAGAACTATTTTAATCCAAACAAAATCAAGGGGATGTGCTGCAAAAATTATATGAATTATTAATAAGTCTACTTGGGCTTCTGCAACCTGCAACAATCCTACAAACCAAGTGGCTTATAAACAACATAAATGTATTGCTTCATTTTCCCCCTGGAAGCTAACAAGTTCATGATCAAAGCACTGGAAAATCTGGTGACAAGCAAGGGTCTGCTTCTCAGACTGCAGTCTTTGCTTTGACCTCTATGCTGCAGAAGGTTAAGGAGGTCTCTCAAGTCTCTCCTAAAGGTATTGGTCTCATTCATAAAGGGTCCTTCCATCATAGTCACCTCTTAACCTGTGAGAGAGCATTGTCAACTTGGGGACTAGGGTTTCAATTTTGGGTTGACACAAACCTTTAGGTTTAATCCACAATATTCTCCAAACAATTATATTTGCTTCTGGTAAGGTAGATTTTTTTTCAAAGATTCAAGATAAAACCTTTTTTCTTAAACTGTCACTCAAATGTTCACTCTCAATTAAAAAGGGCATCCCTAACTCAGTACAGTCAACCTTACTACCAAGCAATCAACACTAGGCACTATTAATGGGAACCAAAAGGCCATAGGTTGGGGAGAATTCCTTAGAACATTGCCAGAGGTTTAAGAATATACAATTTTTAAAAATACTTAGGCTGTGATGACATATAATTTGGGGCTCATCAGCCTTCTTTTCTAGCTACATTTACCTAATCATCTTGCTGACTTCTGCTCTATTCAAACTTTCAGTTCAGAAAAAGAAATCCCCTATAATTATTCTACATTTCCCTCAGCTTTTCCTTGTGTCTGATCAGTGAAGTTATTACACTCTTAATTCCAGCAGAAGTATATTCAGGTTCTGATTTTGTGTTTGTCTGGCAAAGGAAACATTTAGCAAAAAGGGAAGGAAAGGATTGTAAGGGTTGTAAGAGACAAATGATCAGGACACTTGCCTGCTACAAGATAGTGTCTTCTAAACATGCTAGGTATGCGGCACCCATGAATTCTCAGCAGCATAGTTGATTAGACAAGACCCGCATAATGGGCACATCAATCCACATGCCAGTAGGGATGAAGGAAATGTTTCACGGGCCTTAGGTGTATGGATTGTGTTGAGATTCACCAGAATGGAGGCTAGACAACCCATGGTCACTTATTGTCTGCAATATGACCAGTTGGAGATCTCGGTGGTAGCCTTCATCTTTTGTAATTAGATACTTCTTTGATGAAAGGTAAGAGGTTCAGCTATGTATAAGTATATGGGTGAAGAGTTAGAATATAATACATTAATTACTTTTCTATTGCTGTGATAACATGACCTTATATAACAAATTATATGAGAGAATTTATTTTGGCCTTCAGTCCCCATAGGGACAAGTGTCCTTTGTGGTGAGGCATAGCAAACAAGCAAGCAAACAAACAAACAAAAATGGAAGGTATTTTTACAGGAATAGGAACTTGACAAATCATGTCTTCAAACTCAAGCGCAAAGCAGAGAACAGACGAAGTGGAGGAAGCTTATAAATTTATAAGGCCCACTCCCAGTGACACATTTCCTCCAATAATGTGCCTTCCAGACCTCACTTACAGTGTCATCAACTGGGGGCCAAGTGTTTAAATACCCAACACTATGGTGAGCTTTCCTCATTCAAACTCCCATATACAGTTAGAAGTTATATTGATTGAGGCAAATTGTAGTTGTAGGTTCTCCTTTAGGGATTTTGATCTCTCCAGCCATGGGTTCTTAGCCATGTTTATTATACAAGGTAGGAATTCACCCCTTTTAAGTGGATCTTAATTTCAGTTAGATAGTTGTTGTTACTTCCAAGATAAAAGTGCCTTTATTGCACCATTGGGAGTATGTTACCATGCCGGTGATAGTTGCCCATAGACTTTATAGCTTGGTAAGACTGTTTATCAGTTTTCCCCATCACAGTATATATCAGTTTCTAAACACTATAAGAGGTAGCACTAAAGATGGGGATTCCAAGTCAGTACATGCATGATACTTCCATTTTTTGGCTTTTTAAAAAATGATTTTAATTTTACATCCTGATCGTTGCCCACCCCTCTTTCCCCCCCTCACAAAATCTCTCCCCTCTCCCTCCCCTTGTCCTCTGAGAGGATGGAGGCCTCCCCCTTTGGGTTTCCCCTCACCCTGGCACATCAAGTCTCTGCATGGCCAGCTGCATGTTCTCTAACTGAGGCCAGAAAAAGCAGCCAGGTTAGTTGAACAGATTCTACAGACAGACAAAAGCTTTAGGGATAGCCCCAACTCTGGTTATGGGGAACTCACATGAGGACTTAGCTGTACATCTGCTACATATGTGACAGAGGTCTTTTTCCATCCCATGTATGCACTTTGGATGGTGGCTCAGTCTGTGAGAGCCCCCAAGTATATAGGTCAGTTGACTCTGTTGATGTTCCTGTGGAATTCCTGTCCCCTTCTGGGCTCTTAGTCCTTCCCCCAACTCTTCCATAAGATGTTAGACTGCAGGTCTCTGCATCTTTTTCAGTAAGTTTCTGGGAAAAGACTCTCAGAGGACAGTTATACTAGGCTCCTGTCTGCAAGTATAACAGAATCATTAATAGTATCAGGGATTGGTGTTTGGTTATGGAATGGTCTCAAGTTGAGGTGATTATTGGTTGGCTCTTCCCTCAGTCTTTGTCCTCTTATTCCAGGACAAATTTTGGGTCAAAAGGTTTGTGGGTAGGTGTCTATCCTTACACCTCCACAGGGGTTGTTGCCTGGCTAGAGGAGGTGACTGGCCTCTTCAGGTTCCATTGCTATTTGTTTCAGCTAAGGTAATCCCTATTGACTGCTGGGACCCTTTCCCATTCCATGTCTCTGGCATGTCCTAGAGATACCCCTACACCCTCCCCCACCAGCCGCAGATTTCTATTCATTCTCCTGGCCCTCTGGCCATCTCTCCTGTCCTCCCCCATACCTGATCCTGACAACCCCATTACCTCCCCATCCCTTCTATCCAGTTCCCATTTTCTCCTTCTATGAAGGATGATATTTTCCAGATCTAACCATTTACCTACAAATTGCATGAGTTCATTATTTTTAATTGCTGAGTAGTACTCCATTGTATAAATATACCACATTTTCTGTATCCATTCCTCTTTTGAGGGATATCTGGGCTCCTTCCAATTTCTGGCTATTATAAACAAGGCTGCTATAAACATAGTGGAGCATGTGTGTTTATTGTATGCAGGAGAATCCTCTGGGTATATGCCCAGGAGTGGAATGACAGGGTCCTCTGGAAGTGACATGCCCAATTTTCTGAGGAACCGCCACACTGATTTCCAGAGCGGTTTTACCATTTTGCAATCCCACCAACAGTAGAGGAGTGTTCCTCTTTCTCCACATCCTCGCCAGCACTTGTTGTCTCTTGAGTTTTTAATCTTAGCCATTCTGACTGGTGTGAGGTGGAATCTCAGGGTTGTTTTGATTTGCATTTCCCTGATGACTAATGATGTTGAACATCTCTTAAGGTGTTTCTCGGCCATCTGAATTTCTTCTGGTGAAAATTCTTTGTTTAGCTCTGTACCCCATTTTTTGATAGGGTTATTTGGTTCTTTGGGGTCTAACTTCTTGAGTTCTTTGTACATATTGGATATTAGGCCTCTGTCAGATGTGGGGTTGGTGAAGATCATTTCCCACTTTGTTGGTTGCTGTTTTGTCCTTCTGACAGTGTCCTTTGCCTTACAGAAACTTTGTAATTTTATGAGGTCCCATTTGTCAATTCTTGATCTTAGAGCATAAGCTATTGGTGTTCTGTTCAGGAACTTTACCCCTGTGCCCATGTCCTCCAGGGTCTTCCCAAGTTTCTTTTCTAATAGTTTCAGTGTGTCTAGTTTTATGTGGAGGTCCTTGATCCACTTGGAGTTGATCTTAGTACAAGGAGATAAGAGTGGGTCGGTTCATATTCTTCTGCATGTTGACCTCCAGATGAACCAGCACCATTTGTTGAAAAGGCTATCTTTTTTCCACTGGATGGTTGTGGCTCCTTTATCAAAGATCAAGTGACCATAAGTCTGTGGGTTCATTTCTGGGTCTTCAATCCTATTCCATTGATCTACCTGCCTGTTGCTGTACCAATACCATGCAGTTTTTAACACAATTGCTCTGTAGTACTGTTTGAGGTCAGGGATATTGATTCCCCCAGAATTCCTTTTATTGTTGAGAATAGTTTTAGCTATCCTGGGTTTTTTGTGACTCTAGATGAATTTGAGCATTGCTCTTTCTAAATCTATGAAGAATTGATTTGGGATTTTGATGAGGATTGCACTGAATCTGTAGATTGCTTTCGGCAAGATGGCCATTTTTACTATATTGATCCTGACAATCCAAGTGCATGAAATATTTTTCCACCTTCTGAGGTCTTCATCAATTTCTTTCTTCAAGGACTTGAAGTTTCTATCATAAAGATCTTTCACTTGTTTGGTTAGAGTCACGCCAAGATACTTTATATTGTTTGTGGCTATTGTGAAAGGTGTTATTTCCCTAATTTCTTTCTCAGCCTGCTTGTCCTTTAAGTACAGGAAGGCACTGGTTTGCTTGAGTTGATTTTATATTTATTTATTTATTTATTTATTTATTTATTTATTTTGGTTTTTCGAGACAGGGTTTCTCTGTGTAGCCCTGGCTGTCCTGGAACTCACTCTGTAGACCAGGCTGGCCTCAAACTCAGAAATCCACCTGCCTCTGCCTCCCAAGTGCTGGGACTAAAGGCATGTGCCACCACTGCCCAGCATTGAGTTGATTTTATAACAAGCCACTTTGCTGAATTTGTTTATCAGCTGTAGGAGTTCTCTGGTGGAGTTTTTTGGGTTGCTTAAGTATACTATCATATCATCTGCAAATAGTGTTAGTTTGACTTCTTCCTTTCCAATTTGTATCCCTTTGACTTCCTTATGTTGTCTAATTGCTCTAGATAGAACTTCAAGTGCTATATTGAAAAGAAATGGAGAGAGAGGGCAGCCTTGTCTAGGCCCTGATTTTAGTGGGATTGCTTCAAGTTTCTCTCCATTTAGTTTAATGTTGGTTACCAGTTTGCTGTATATCGCTTTTACTATGTTTAGGTATGTGTCTTGAATTCCTGTTCTTTCCAAGACTTTTAGCATGAAAGGATGCTGAATTTTGTCGAATGCTTTTTGAGCATCTAATGAAATGATCATGTGGTTTTTTTTCTTTGAGTTTTTTTATGTAGTGGATTGCATTGATGGATTTCCATATATTGAACCATCCCTGCATCCCTGGGATGAAGCCTACTTGATCATGGTGGGTGATCATTTTGATGTGTTCTTGGAATTGGTTGGCAAGAATTTTATTTAGTCATTTTGCATCGATATTCATAAGGGAAATTGGCCTGAAGTTCTCTTTCTTTGTTGTATCTTTGTGTGGCGTTGGTATCAGTGTAACTGTGGCTTTGTAGAATGAGTTGGATAGTGTTCCTTCTGTTTCTATTTTGTGCAATAGTTTGAGGAGTATTGGTGTTAGGTCTTCTTTGGAAAATACTATACTTTTTGGAGAAAATTTCCACAGTTCCTTTGCCAGAAATTAATTGGTCTTATTTTTTGTTTGAAATCCTAGCCTTTAACAATTGAGCCATCTCTGTAGCCCAATGGGGTGAACCTAGTTGAAACTCCTACCATTGGGAGATATGGAATCTGAAGTTGCCACCTCCTGTAGCCAGACAGGTCTCCCACTGATGGGAGAGGTACATCATCACACCCATGGAACCTTCAACCAAAAATTTGTCCTGCTTACAAGATGTCAGGTATAAAGAAGGAATAGAGATTGAGGGAATGGCCAACCGATGACAGCCACAACTTTAGACCTATCGCATGTGAGAGCCAATGCCTGACACTAATAACCATATTCTGTTATGCTTACAGACAGAACACTAGCATAACTGTTTCCAGAGATGCTTCATCCAGCATCAGATTGAAAGAGATACAGAGACATGCTACAGTCAAATATCAGGTGAAGTTCAGGGAGTCTTGTAGAAGAGTACAGAATAGAACTGAGTGAGAGGAGGAGTCAAGGACCCCACAGGAAGTCCTACAGAATCAACTAATCTGGTCCCATAGAGGCTCAATGAGACTGAACCAGCAACCAATGAGCACTCAGGGCTTTATCTAGGACCTCTGTCCATCTGTAGCAAACATGCAGTTGTCTTCATGTGGGTCTGCTAACAATTGGAGCAGGGCTGTCTCTGACTCTGTTGTCTGCCCTAGGATGCCTCTGTCCTGAAAAATTCTTTTTCCTACTAATGTTTTTTGCTATCAAGAACCAGTTTGGCAGATTGGCTGCAAACTCAGGAATGTCACACATAGGTGATATCTGTTGGCAGGGCAACCATATATCTTCCCAGAATTCCCTTCCCACACTTACCTGCAAACAGGTTACATCACAACCTTAATAAAACATAGACCCTTCCTCACTTTCAACTCTTCTTTTCTTTGTCTTCCTTTTTCCTCTCTTTGTCTCCAATAAAACTCTGCCACATTGAACTGCTTTGGCCTGGTGTGGTCTGTCTAGACACAAGCTGCCATTCCAACATATGAATGTTGGTCTTGACTTATAGTCCCTAAATAATCAATGCTTTAGTTATGATCTCAAACAACAATACCAGCCCATGGAAACATCTCCAGGATTTCAGATGACCAGTCTCTCAAGGGGGGAATGAGAAGACTGAGACAGGCTGAATCCATGACAGACTTTAAATTGGCAGTATAGGAGAATAGGTAAAGATCTCTATTTTTAAGAACTGGGAGCTTTCCAGGCAAGTCAGTTACTGGAAAAACCCCAGACCTCAGGCAGCCAATCAGAAACTACCCCACCATCAGATACTGCCCTGCCACCTGGCCTAAGGCAATGGCATTAGTAAGCAACAGTTTCCAGGCTACCCCAGCAACAGTTTCCATCACAACCCCACTCCCTAGCAATGCTTCTGGAATGTCCATAGATATAGAACCAACCTACCACTCCCTGGAATTACCCACATGAGCTTTACATTGAGACTGTGAGCTCACCTGAATGTCTTTTTTTTAAACTTTTTTTTTTTACTTTTTTTATTCTATATTCTTTGTTTACATTCCAAAGGCTTTCCCCTTTCCCAGTTCCCCCCCACACACCATATGTCCCATATTCACCTGAATGTCTTGATCTATGTAAATTATAGATCCCAACATGGTGGCTTTCTGCAAAATAAAATGCACTTTGCTTTTGAAAAAGGAGAAGAAGATGAAGAATAAGGAGGAGGAAGAAAAAGAGAGGAAGAGGAAGAGGAAGAGGAAGAGGAAGGAGAAGGAGAAAAACAAGAAGAATTAACCAAATAAATGCAAGTTCTTAGAGGGGAAAAACCAATTACAAAGCCTTTTCTCTTATTTGCATCTTCTCAAAATAAACCTCAGACATCTCTGCCATATATACATATACATAGTTAAGTACACCATAACATATACACATGCATGGACAACCACTAAAATTATTGTCTGCATTAGGAACTTAAAAATAGTTCTCTCTGACATGTTCCATAAATGGCAAAAAAATTAAGTTACAATACAAAGCAAATTGTAGAGATTGCTATAGCAGCTTGAGAAAATAATACACATGACAATATTAAGATATCTGTTGGAATATAATTTTATGATTGAATATTATATAAGCAAAGTATAACACTAGATATTATTTTGGGGACAAAACCCTTGAAAAAGATGAAATTCCAAATACTTTTGCTTCCACTTAGACTTTTTCCTTCAATTCCTGAAAATCTAAGTGTTAGCTTTCTGGAGCATGCCAGTGTCCTGGTCTTCAGATGCTTCAATTTCTTGTATTTCGTGTAAGAAGCAGTCATAAGCTTCATCACTATTCTGATGTCTTTTATTCAAAACGTCTTCAATCCCACGCATTTCCTGGTAAGCTTCAGGTGACCATTTCTCATCTCTACATATTTCTTGACGTTTTTTAAGTGAATTTACTTCAGGCTTAGGTGTTACTTCAGTTGCTTTGTAAGAAGCAGTGGGTACAGTGGTTTCATCGCAAATCTCACGTAAAAGGTATGCAGGGTCATCTGGTCCATGTGGTTGAGGTATAGGTATGGCTTCCAGAGTGATGAAGAAGTCTTCAAGCCTATATGCTTTTGGCTGTTGCTCAAAAGTGAATTTTTCTGATCCAGGTGATTGTTGGCATGTGTTGAGAGGAGCGTCTTCAGCAGGTCTTGTCGAATATTGGTCTGTTTCAGAAAAACAGGTCATTACTGCTGTATTATGGTGTCTAGCAGAATTTTCCCCATGTCTTAAACTTTCCTGGTGTATTTCAAAAGAATATTCTTCTGGCAGGTCTTTGGGAGATGAGGTTAAATGTGGAGAGGCTTCTGTTTCTGAGTGCTGGGAATCTTTCTGTGAAGGTGACACCTGTGTTTCCTTTTTGACCTGTAATAGAGGCTCAGCATTTGTTTCTGAACTTTGTTGTTTATTTAAACACTTTTGACTTACATTCCTTGATCTCCGCCTCTTGTGAATCTTCTGCTCTTCTAGGTGCCATTCTAACATTTTCTTCTTTTGTGCTTCGTGTTTTCTTCTGTTGAGTTCTTCTCTATTTCGTAAATGCCAAGGTCCAATGACAACTGGCTCATAGGTCTTTTCTGTAACAATGTCAGCTGTCTGGTAATGTATCCCATGAGATTGGTCCTTCTTAAGGTCCATGTTACCACATTGGCTTCCTGATTTCTCTGAATAAGTCAGGAAGAGAGCTAGCAGTCAGTGCTCTTCCTGCTGTCTCCCTGTCCAAGCAGGGAGTCTTTCTATCACAAAGCCTTTGCTGATGAGGTTAAGAATGCTGCTGAGATGATGACATGCTTACCATTCTATGAGCTCATAGTGATAACTAACCCTACCATAGGGGTAAATGCACCATCTCAATTACTATTAACTTTAATAAATCTTTTTATGAAGCAAGAAGCAAAAATATTTTTAAAAATGATGGTGGAAAATATTGTCTATCTCCCTAGCTAAGCATCTTTACCCCTAGTATATTACTTTGTTAGGGCTCAAGGCAATAGCACCAGTCATGTGGCTTGAATCTGTCCCAATTTCACCTGAATCAAAATTATAACAGAGGTGTAAAAATATGATAATGGCAGTTTGAGTATCAGTAGTATCACATACTTAATAAATGACTTTGGGGTTTTAGAGTTGACATTATCTTACTGTTCAGAACCCATCTTATAGTCTTCCAGGGTGATCTATGATCCAAAATTAGAACTATGTAATGCTTGGCTTTAATTATGAAAAACGAGGTAGTTTCCTATGATTTCTAAACAACCATGACAGCTATTTCCTTTTTCTTTGTAAATTGTCTATTTCTTTAATAGGTATTGGTCATGTAAATGTTATATAACTTTATGATAAACTTTACTCTTTAGAAAATTTGTAAAACCTCCAGTTGAACCAGCCCCATTTGTTGAAAAGGCTATCATTTTTCCACTGGATTGTTGTAGCTCCTTTGTCAAAGATCAAATGACAATAGGTGTGTGGCTTCATTTCTGGGTCATCAATTCTATTCCATTGATCTACCTGCCTGTCACCATACCAATACAATGCATTTTAAAACATTATTGCTCTGTAGTACTGCTTGAGGTCAGGGGTACTGATTCCCCCAGAAGTACTTTTACTATTCAGAATAGTTTTTAGCTATCCTGGGTTTTCTTTTATTCCAGATGAATTTGCAAATTGCTCTTTCTAACACTGTGAAGAATTGAGTTGGGATTTTTTTATCTTGTTAATACTGTTTATTAAGAAAGAATTACACAGTAGCTTATTACATTGTTCAAAAATAAAATTTCCACCTAGTCATATTCTGCTGGTAGCAGGAAAAAAAAAACTAAAAAAGCAATGCTAAAATTTAAATTTAAATTACATTTTAATATTTTTCTTTTTTTCTTTTCTTTTTCTTTTTTTTATTGGATATATTCTATATTTACAATTCATTTCCCTTTTTCTGGTTCCCCACCCCCCAAAGGTCCTACAGGCCCTTTTCCCTCCCCCTGCTCCCTTTTCCACCCCTTCCCTCTTCCCTGTTCTTGTATTCCCCATACACTGATAGTTTGATCCTTTCCAGCACCAGTGTCCACTCTTTTCTTCTTGTCAGACATCATTTGGTATGTGAATTGTGTCTTTCGTGTTCCAAGATTCTAGGCCAATATCCACTTATCAGTGACTGCATACCATGGGTATTCTTTTGAGACTGGGTCACCTCACTTAGTATGATGTTCTCCAGCTCCATCCATTTCTCTAAGAATTTCATGAATTCATTGTTTCTAATGGCTGAATAGTACTCCATTGTGTATATATACCACATTTTTTTGTATCCATTCCTCCTTTGAGGGACATCTGGGTTCTTTCCAGCTTCTGGCTATTATAAACAAGGCTGCTATGAACACAGTGGAGCATGTATCCTTATTGCATGTTGGGGAATCTTCTGGGTATATGCCCAGGAATGGTATGGCTGGGTCCTCAGGTAGCACTATGTCCAATTTTCTGAGGAACCACCAGACTGATTTCCAGAGTGGTTGTACCAGCTTGCAATACCACCAACAACGGAGGCGTATTCCTCTTTCTCCACGTCCTCGCAAACATATGCCTGTATTTTCTGTATTTTTTTTTCATCTTAACCATTCTTACTGGTATGAGGTGGAATCTCAGGGATATTTTGATTTCCATTTCCCTGATGGCTAAGGATGTTGAATATTTCCTTAAGTGTTTCTCAGCCATTTGCGAGTCCTTCATTGAGAATTCTCTATTTAGCTCTGTACTCAACTTTTTAACAGGGTTATTTGGTTCTCTGGAGTCTGCTTTCTTGAGTTCTTTGTATATTTTGGATATTAGCCCTCTATTGGATATAGGGTTGGTAAATATATTTTCCCAATCTGTGGGTTGCAAGTTTGTCCTAATGATAGTATCCCTTGCTTTATAGAAGCTTTTCAATTTTTTGAGGTCCCATTTGTCAATTGTTCCTCTTAATGTGTAAGCCCCTGGTGTTTTGTTCAGGAAGTTTCCCCTGTGCCCAAGTATTTGAGGCTCTTTCTCACTTTCTCCTCTATTAGATTCAGTGTATCTGGCTTTATGTGGAGGTTCTTGATCCACTTGGCCTTTGTGCAAGGAGATAGGTGTGGATCAATTTGCATTCTTCTACATGAAGACCCTCCAGTTGAACCAGTACCATTTGTTGAAAATGCTGTCTTCTTTCCACTTTTCAGCTCCTTTGTCAAAGATCAAGTGGCCATAGTTGTGTGGGTTTATTTCTGGATCTTTAATTCTATTCCATTGATTTATGTGCCTGTTTCTCTACCAATACCATGTAGTTTTAATCACTATTTCTCTATAGTATATCTTGAGGTCAGGGATGGTGATTTCCCCAGAAGTTCTTTTATTGTTGAGAATAGTTTTTGCTATCCTACGTCTTTTGTTACTTCAAATGAATTTAAGAATTGCTCTTTCTAATTCTATGAAGAATTGAGTTGACATTTTGATAGGGATTGCATTGAATCTGTAGATTGCCTTTGGTATGATGGCCATTTTTAGTATATTAATCCCGCCAATACATGAACATGGGACATCTTTCCATCTTCTGAGGTCTCTTTCTTCAGAGACATGAAGTTCTTAGGAATCTTTTCTTCTATAATTTTGTTGAAGATGTTTGCTTTTCCTTCTAGTTGGGAATCTTCACTCCCTTCTATACCTATTATTCTCAGGTTGGGTCTTTTCATTGTGTCCTTAATTTCTTGAGACAGGAGCTTATTGCTTATTGCTTTTTGTATATTCTTTGACTGTTGTATAGATATCTTCTATAATATCTCTTGCTGCTGAGATTCTCTGTTCTATTTCTTCTATTTTTGTTGGTGATGCTTGCATCTGTGCATCCTGTTATCCTTCCTAGGTTTTTCATCTCCAGGGCTGTCTCTCTTAGTTTTCTTTAATGATTTACTTCCAGTTTTAGATCAATTCCTTTTTTTGTTCTATTCCTTCTCTTGTTTGATTGCATTGTCCTGTCTTTTTTTTAAAGGAATTTATGTGTTTCCTCTTTAAGGAAACACAATTTTGTCTTCTGCATTTCTTTAAGGGAGTTAATTATGTCCTTCTTAAAGTCCTCTATCATATTCATGAAATGAGAGTTTAGATGTGAATCTTGTTTTAAGTGTATGTTTGGGTATCCAGGACTTGCTGTGGTGGGAGAACTGGGTTCTGACGTTGCCAAGTCAAATTGGTTTCTGTTGCTTATGTTCTTAAGGTTGCCACTGGCCATCTGGTTATCTCTGGTGTTATCTGGCCTCCCTGTCTCTGACTGGAGCCTTTCCTTCCTATGATCCTGGGGAGTTGAGCTGCAATTGGGGGCTCGAACTGCCACTGGTGTGTGTGCTGTCTGGGATCCGGTTTCTGCTCCTAGCAGGCACAGGTGGAAGCTGGAAGGTGCCTGGGTCTCTGACTGGGCAAGAATCTGCTTCCCCAGGATGCAGGGATCCCTGTATGCCTGGTCTCTGGGTGGGATTTAAGGTCTCACCTGAGTAGCTGAATGTGTCTGAATACCTGTGATGTCAAACTGTGTCTGGCGTGTGTGCTGTGAGCGATCGGGTCCAGCACCAGGTCGCTACTCTAGGCAGGGACAGGTGGGAACTGGAAGGAGACTGGGTCTCTGCAAAAGGTGTTACTTTGATGAGGACCTGAGAGGTACACTTTTCTGTGGGTATATGAATAATATTTAAAATGCAGTTCAAAATTATACTGGCTTAGGGTAGTGGGACTAGTACAACATTCCTTTCTAGCACCCTGGTCTCACCAGCCATGGGTAAGATGTTGGCTAGTTTTATGGTATCAAGCTGAAATTCCTTCCTACTGGGTTCACTTTAAATGAATTGGAGTTTTTAATACTACTGCTCTGTAATATTGCTTGAGGTCTGGGATATTGATTCCCCCAGAAGTTCTTTTGCTGTTGATGATAGTTTTAGCTATCCTGGGTTTTTTGTTATTCCAGATGAATTTGAGAATTGCTCTTTCTAACTCTATGAAGAACTGAGTTGGTATTTTGATGGGGATTGCATTGAATCTGTATATTGCTTTGGGCAAGATTGCCATTTTGACTATATTAGTCCTGCCAACCCACGAGCATGGAAGATTTTCCCATTTTCTGATGTCTTCTTCAATTTCCCTCTTCAGAGACCTGAAGTTTTTGTCATATAAATCTTTCACATGTTTGGTTAGCGTCACTCCAAGATACTTTATATCATTTGTGGCTATTGTGAAGGGTGTCATTTCCCTAATTTCTTTCCCTGCCTGCTTATCCTTCACATATAGGAAGGCTACTGATTTGCTTGAGTTGATTTTATAGCCAGCCACTTTGCTGAAGTTGTTTATCAGTTGCAGGAGTTCTCTGGTGGAGTTTTTTGGGTCACTTAAGTATACTATCATATCATCTGCGAATAGTGATAGTTTGACTTCTTCCTTTCCGATTTGTATCCCTTTGACTTCCCTCTGTTGTCGAATTGCTCTAGCTAGTACCTCAAGTACTATATTGAAGAGATATGGTGAGAGGGGACAGCCTTGTCTAGTCCCTGATTTTAGTGGGATTGCTTCAAGTTTTTCTCTGTTTACCTTGATGTTGGCTACTGGTCTGCTGTATATTGCTTTTACTATGTTTAGATATGGGCCTTGAATTCCTGCTCTTTCCAAGACCTTTAGCATGAAAGGATGCTGAATTTTGTCAAATGCTTTTTCAGCATCCAATGAGATGACCATGTGATTTTTTTCTTTGAGTTTGTTTATGTAGTGGATTACGTTGATGGATTTCCGTATATTGAAACATCCCTGCATCACTGGGATGAAGCGAACTTGTACATGGTGAATGATCATTTTGATATGTTCTTGGATTCGTTTGGCAAGTATTTTGTTTAGTATTTTTGCATCGATATTCATAAGAGAAATAGGCCTGTAGTTCTCTTTCTTAGTTGGATCTTTGTGTGGTTTTGGTATCAGGGTAATTGTGGCTTTGTAGAATGAGTTGGGTAGTGTTCCTTCTGTTTCTATTTTGTGGAATAGTTTGAAGAGTATCCGTATCAGGACTTCTTTGAAGGTCTGATAGAATTCTGCACTAAAACCATCTGGTCCTGTGCTTTTTTTGGTTGGAAGACTGTCTATGACCCCTTCTATTTCTTTGGGGGTTATGGGTCTGTTTAGATGATCTATTTGATCCTGGTTTAATTTTGGTATTTGGTAACTGTCTAGGAAATTGTCCATTTCCTCCAGATTCTCCAGTTGTGTTGAGTATAGGTTTTTGTAGTAGGATCTGATGATTTTTTGATTTTCCTCAGTTTCTGTTGTTATATCTCCCTTTTCATTTCTAATTTTGTTAATTTGAATATTGTCTCTGTGCCCTTTGGTAAGTCTGGCTAGGGGTTTATCTATCTTGTTGATTTTCTCAAAGAACCAGCTTCTGGTTTTGTTGATTCTTTGTATGGTTCTCTTTGTTTCAGCTTGATTGAATTCTGTTGGTTATCCCCAAGATATAAATGTCATACACTTCTCAACCATTGAAGATAGATTGCTAGGCTGATCATTGTTGGGGTTCTAGGTATTATGGTTGGGTAGAATTGGTTTTTCTAAATTGTCTGCTTTTATAACACCTTTGGATGCTATGAGAATTGTTAATCAGGTAGGTGGCTTATATGTCAGTTCCATCTTGATTCCTCAATGTCCTGTGTCAGAACTGTGTGGTGTTCAAAGCAATGGAGTCTTATCTTCAAATTCTATGAGACAATCAAGGACAGTAAAATAATTTATATTGTTTTGGGAGTCTCTTGAACTCTCACGTGAAGTCTTTGTTAGGTAGTTATAGTCTATGGTCCTTAGTTACCTTAGAGAGTCTATAGTCTATTAGATAGTCTATGAACTTTCACATGCTTGGTGCTGGGGTTTTTGTGAGTTAGTCTATGTTCCTTATAGGTTGTTCAATTAGATACTCTTTGGTTCTTTGGATACCACATGATGAAATGTCATTTAAACTATATACAAACATATATACTTATATATGCATTTTGATTAAATATGACAAAATGCTCCTCTCTAGATTTAAAAAAAATCTTTAGCATTATTTATTCCTTCTTTCTCCTTTTACTTCTGTATTACCCACAACTGGTTAATGTTCACTTTTTCTCTATCCTGTCTTGTAGTTCCAGTGTCCCCTCCTCTAGCCTTTTTCTCCTTCAAAGCTTCCTTTTATTTTTTCGTGGTTTCTTCAGTTATTTTAGGTCATATGCCACCCCTGGACAGGTATTCCTGGGTAGTATAAGAAAGCAGACTGTGAAAGTCTGTAAACAACACTCCTCCCTCCTCCTGTTTGAGTTTCTTCCCGCACTTTCTTCAGTTACAGGCTAGGCTGTAGAACTCTAATCTGAAATAAACCCTTTCCTCAAGCTGCTTTTGATCATGGGTTTTTCTCAGAACAAAAGAAGCCTTAATTTAAATACTGGCATTATAATTGGGAATCTTTCCCTGATTTACTTCTCAGTATATTTGTTATTGATATATAGGAACGTTACTGTTTTTTTCTATGTAATTTTTTTAAAAAAAATTCTCTGCTTTTTTGAAAGAAGTAATTAGCTTGAGGAGTTTTCTGATGGCATCTTTAGGGTGTCTCCTGCTCAGAATCGTACCATCTGTAAATTGGAATAATTTGACTACTTTCTTATTCATATTTTCTTGTGTTATTGTTCTAATATTTCAAGTACTATGCTTGATATGAGTGGGAGCTGAGATATATTCTGCCTATCCTTGATTTTGCCATTTTTTTAAAAGAAAACAAGAATAGGTATGGATTTTTAAAAATGCTTTTCCTTCATTTGTTGAGGTAATTGTGTGATTTCTGTCCCTGGACCATTTATGTAATGAGTTACATTTATGAAACATCCCTGGAAAGGAAGCCTGCTTGTTCATGAGTGATATTTTGGATTTGTCCTGAATTTAGTGCACAAGTATTTACTGAGAATTTCTATGGCTATGTTTATCAAGAAGAACATAATCTTTCTTTCTTCTTTCTTTCTTTCTTTCTTTCTTTCTTTCTTTCTTTCTTTCTTTCTTTTCTTCTTTCTTCTCTTTCTCCCCACTCTCTCTCTTTGCATAAGTCTTTGTCTGGTTTTAGAGTTTACATAATACTGTCTTTAAAGCCAAAATACCAGGAAGTCTGCTGTGTAACAGCCTCTCTTAGAAATAGCTATCTAAAAAGACCATAACATTCGGGATGTTATATCATTGGACACATTAATGTCAAAGGGGAAGAATTTCTTGATTTTTTACCCCTAGACAAAGAATTACAGTAACTAATTACTGCTGAGAGAATCCTCTTTCAAGGATGAGCCTCTTTACTGGTTATCCAATTTAGAATGATCAGCCTGGAAAGCATATACATGCAAACAACTAAAATAAACTCATATGTGCATATATATATATATATATATATATATATATATGTCACAAAAATAATAGAAAAAAAGAACCTGTCAGTTTGAGAATGGGGGTACAAGGGAAGAGTTTGAAGGAGTGTGGCTGGGAAGGACTGGAGGGAGGAAAGGGAGGAAAAGAGTGATATAATTTTATTTTAATTAAAAGCATAAAAATAATACCAATTTGGTAAAAAAAAAATTAGAAGCAATCTTTGGTTTAATTTTTATGAAATATTTTCCAAATTGTTAGGATTAGTCTTTCTTTGATGGTCTGGTAGGATTTTGCACTAAACCCATATGGACCGAGATTTATTTTATTTAGGAAAAAATTTAAGGACTGTTTCAATCTTCTTGTTTGTTACAGATATGTTTCAATAATTTATTTGTGATTTAACTCTTGAGGGTTATATGCAGCTTAAAATTTATCCATTTCATTTTTATTTTCTAGTTTCATGGAGTATAAGTATTAAGGTGTATCCTGATGATATTCTGGATTTCACAAGTATCTGTTGTAATGGCTCACTTTTCATATCTAATTTTATAATTTTTGTCTTTTCTTTCTTTTGGTTAATTTGTCTAAGAATTTGTAACCCTGTTTATCTTGCAAAGAACACTTTATTTCATTGATTCATTGATTTCTTGTCTTAACTTAGTTGTTTCTTCCTATCTACCAATTGAGGTTTGGTTTGTTATTAACATTAACTTTCCAATGCCTTATTGTATATCTTTAGTTCGTTTATTTGAGATTGATATGCTTTTTGCACTTTTGGCAATTAAAAATGTGAACTTTCCTCTTCTGGCTGTTTTTATAGTATCTTCTGGGTCTTGCTATGTTATGTCTTCATTTTCATGTAGTTCCAGGGTTAAAAAGAAATCTCCTTTTTTTTCTTTATTGTATACAGACAGACATGCGCGCGCGCGCGCGCGCGCGCGCACACACACACACACACACACACACACACACATATGTATGAAGTGCCGAAACAAAGGAGTAGGTGGGCTGAGATATGGGAGTTCCATTAAAGGGTGGCTGAAAAGTGGAGAGTAAAGTTATATACTCAAATGACGCAAAGGTTAATCTCTCAGGACATTAAAACCCAGGTGCTGTAAACTAGAGAAGCTTGTGTCCTTTGGTAGAGGCATAAAAGAAAGATGATAAGATATAAATACAAAAGGAAAAGAGGCACAGTGAATGACAGAAGTGAGTTCTTCTGTATCATATATAAAGAGAAAAATAAGCACTGTGTGCATATGGTACCAAATTCTAGGCTGACTCTCAGATCATACAGAAGAACCTAGAATGGAGGCTGGAGTCTCAAATAATACCAAATCTCAAATGATAACCAAAAGCTAAGACAAAAGTTTTTATAGGCCTGAAATAGAGACAACCAGAACTGGGCCCACCCATTCATTTTTGGTATAAGGTGTATCTTCTATATTACTGAAATTCTTAAAATACCTGATATCATTCTAGATGCTCTTTAATCCATTGTGATTGATAAGTTTAATGTGGGAAAATTTTAGTGAAAATGAACACATATTAAATACAGTTATTTGAAGTATTCTTCCAATGAGAAATTCCATTGAGAGACGGATTCGAGAACCTACAGTGATTCTTATTTATTGTGTAGCATTTGACAGAGGACAGGATGAAATCTTGCTGCTGAAACAGAACAAAGAGAGGAAGATTTTATAACACAATGACTGACTGTCATTTTCCCAACACCTAAATATTAAAACTATTGTGTAGAGGAGAATGACGCTGAGTATTCAAGGTATCTGGAAAATAACATCACTCTTCCTTTTCAGTTATGTGCTGCTCCTCATGGTTTCAACACATATCACAGAGAAAAACATATAGAGAGAACACAAGAGACATTTGTTGAATGATAATTTTACATGAAAGGCAGAATAAGAGTGTGGCTAAGAGCATATTCAAGACCCAAATTGCCTGAGTTCAATTAGAAGCACTTATCTGTCATATGTCCACAAGAATTTTTTTATGATTTTGCATGTTTCATTTTTTAAACTGATATAGTAATGAAAACTGTGTTGAACTGTTTCATTCATATTAACTAATAATTTCATATATACATTAATAAATAAACTCAGTGACTGGTACATAGGGCAGATTTTTTATTACTTTTTCCCTTTTGAAGACATCTCGGTTAGCTTCTCGGTCATTAGTTCCGTGTCCATATGACTTGTAAAAATATTACCAGATTTTATATACTATCTTCTCACTGAACCTCACATCTTGTCTCTTATTGTGATAT
Organism: Apodemus agrarius; assembly: GCA_964023405.1. Classification (NCBI taxonomy): domain Eukaryota; kingdom Metazoa; phylum Chordata; class Mammalia; order Rodentia; family Muridae; genus Apodemus; species Apodemus agrarius. The sequence goes on along the minus strand of OZ030010.1, from coordinate 117,628,088 downwards.
TTTCTCAGTGTGCTGAATCTTCGATATTTGGAATTACTATAAAATCAACTGTTCAAGTGCACTCTCATGCAGCAGTGTGAACATGCAGCTGAATGTGGGACCATGAGGAAAACAGTACAGAAAAAATAATGAAATTGCATAGATTTGCATTCCTCAACTGTCATCCTCAATATCTTTAAAGAGTTCCATTTATTTGGTTTAGTACACTCAGAGCAAGGTTGATATGTTTCCTGAATATGTTAGTGATTTTTCTAACTTTAACTGTTCTCTAAATCTTCCTTTGCAGCTGCCACTTGAAGCAGGTGTAGTACATTCATTGATGGGTATCCAACTAAGTCATTTTCCTGACTGGAGAATTCCCAAAGAGCCCTGTATTAAAAACAGATTTTCTTTCCCCCTTTGAGTGAAATATTTGGGTAACAGATACTACGTATGTGCTCACTGTATCATCCATCTCAATTTAGGTGAGTTAATGTACTTTCCCCTTTACTTCCCAAGATTGTAATAGAAATTTGAGTGGTCTAGTGAGCTAAGAATGTTTTGAAAAATGTGTTTTAACCATTATTCACATTTACTCAGTTGTTCTGACAAATCCTATTATGGTGTTGGCAATAGTACATCATTGCATAAATGAACTTTTGCTTTCTCATGAAAGAATAAAGCTCTTTAAGTCAATAGTTATTTTTTTCTCTTTTGAGCTATACAATTTTTGGTAGACTTAATTGTTGTGAGTTAGGGAGAACAAGTATATATGGGTACTATAACATAATAATTAAACCTATGTACTGGGAAACTAGTCGTTTTGGAGAAACCCCAGTAGTGTCTTACCCATGTGCCCTTTGGCAAACTACTTAACATCATGGTTTCTACATATGTAAGTTGTTTAAATGCAGAGCATCAGCAAGTGTATGTGACATAGAGAAAGTGGGCAGGAAATGGCACTACTATTACTTATAGGTTACATATGGGCTCCTGTTGATAAGAGAAAATTATGCAGAGAAACTTTCAAAGGAAGCTACTGACAAACTCTTACATCTCTGCTCAACTGGGTCAGAATTACTTGTATAGTCATAATCTGATCACATTACTTATGCAATTGGAAATTTCTTAACATGGTGTTGTGGTTAGACTATAGAGATTTCTTTGTGGATATTATCTCCGCTTGACTTTGCTACTAAGAAGTTGCTCAGCTTGGAGTGTTATTTATGAGGACCTTCAGTTCCTGGTGACACTAGGGAACTTTTCATCAACCTGTTGATGCTACTGTTGATACTGTGAGTTAGAAGTTGCAGACTTTCACTTGTTCTTTGGTAAAACAGCCCTATATGTCTTACCCATGACTGACCATGAGTAGGCAAAAGAACCATTTAGAAAAGCCTATACGAGGGCCAAATAATGCAGCACTGTAGTGAGTATAGTTCATGAGAGATAGATTCTCTAGATTAATCTCAAAGAGTATGGAACATACTGCTTAGGAAGCGAGAAGAGATATGGTAGACTTGTCCCAAGCTTGTAATTTTAGAAATCACAGCACAAGTTCTGCCAGTATAGAATTTGTGTCATTGCTGGATTAATCATAAATAATAAGCGTGGATTAATCATAAGCCTCACATTATACCAGTCTCAAGATTCTTGCTGAGTCACTAACAGATATGCTTTTCAGAAGAGCATCAGGGTGAGGAGGGGCATCTAGAGTTCCCCATGCCTTGCTTCATCCAGAATGTAGTTGTTATGACTGGAGCAAGACCTCTTGAAACAGAATTTTTTGGCTTCATAGACATCATAGTTATGTATTTTCTTGACTTTGAATGTAATTTCTTCAATATATCTTTCAGATATTCAAAGTACCCAAGATGACATTATAATTTTCTGGCTGGTGACCTAAAGAGGAACTGTTCGATGACTATTTCCTGTTCAAGGCACCATTATACAAGGAAAAAGTTTGATAGGCGTCCATCAAAGGATTAAATAAGGCTGATATGTAATAGCTCAGCTTATTTGGAAGAAAACATTAAAGAGAGCATTCAATGAAAACTCATCCATATTATTATGTTCTTAACATTATATGTGTCTAATGCTAGACAAACACACCTAGGAAAATTTTGATTTCCCTACTCATTTTAGATTTTACCTTAATTTATTTTTTGTTGTTGTTAATTTTTAAAATAGGAAATAGAGTTTTTCCCAAATGATTTTTCATTGTGTCTCTTCTCCCCAACTCCTCCTACATCATTCCAACCTCCCCACCCACCCAAATCTATATATTTTCACATTAGAAAATAGACATCTAAAACAGAAAAAAGTAATAATAAAATCAAACCTGAATACGACAAAACAAACAAATGGAAAAAGAAAATTCCAAAGGAAAAGCACAAGAAAAACATATAGATGCAGAGCCATTGGCAAATACAGAAATCCCAGAAAAGCACAAAGTCTAAAACCATGATTTGTAAGCAAAAGACCTGTAGGTAAGAAAAAAAAAATGCCCAGATAAAGTATTATAAGACAACACCAAATCAAAACAAAAAACAAAACAACCAACCAAACAACAAAAACAAAATGCCAACAAAACAAAACAAAGTGAAACAAAACAAAACAATCTTTCCCAAAATACCATTGCACCATTGAGTTCATTTTCTGTTTTTCTGTTCCCCGTCAACTTTTGGGTATGAGAATTAGCCTTAAGAGTGATTTATATATCCATTGAACACAGTTGGAGAAAACTAATTTTAAGTTTTCAAGTAGTTATGAATTGGAAATAACACTGCGACCCCATCTGTCTTCGGACTGCCCAGGCCCTGTGCATGCTTCCGCAGTCACTGTGGGTTCACTAAAGTTTCAGCCCTGCTGTGTCTAGAAGGCCTTGCTTCCTTACTTGGTACAATCCATTCCTCTGGCTCTTAATTTTTCTGCCTCATCTTCTATAAGTTTCCCTGAGCAGTGAGGGGAAGGGATTGATAGAGACATCACAATTAGGACTGAGTGTTTCAAGATGTTTCATACTTTGAACATTGTCCAGCCCTGGATCTCTCTATTTATTCCCATGTACTGCAGGCAGCTTCTCTCTTGATTATAGTAGAACGTGGTTACAAGTCATTGGGTTGCTACATTCCTTAAGCAAAATAGCAGTATTTGTTTTTTTTTCCCTCAATTCCCTAGCCATCTAGTTACAATTTCTTGACCATCCAAGTAGTGTTGTGAAGGGGTTCAATCTCATGGAGTGGGTCCTAAAACCCAATTAGATATTGGCTGGTTATTTCCATAAACTTTGTGTCATTATTGTACTAGTGTTATCTTGCATACAGGTCACCACTCTATATCAAAGGGTTTGTAGCTGGATTACTATTTATCTTTCTCCTTGGGGTGTGCATACAGTACCTTCCAGTACCACAGACACTAGTCAATAAGAGTGAAGACTAAGTAGGCACCAGCTTGATTTCTCCATGTTCAATGATCTGTATATGTGTTGTCTTCAACATCAGGGACTTAATATCAAATTGTAATGACAATAGCCTAGCTTTTTTTGAGGTGCCTATGAGGACCCTTTGGCCAACAACTCAAATATATATATATATATATATATATATATATATATATATATATATATCCTAGTCCTGGAACTGTAGTCTTTTGGAAAAGATAGATGTTCAGCTGGAGTTCCGTCTCCCCTGTTATTTGGGGATTCTATTTAAATCACCTTTACATTTGTATATATTTTAGGAATCTTCTTCTTTGTTAAATTTCCATACAACACCTTAAATGTCCTTTAGTTTTAACTGTCCCTTCCTGTGTTCCCTCCTTGCCTCCTCTCTCCCTCCCCATTTGATCCACCTGTTTCACTCCCTCCCCATTCACTTATAACTATTTATTCTATCTTCCCCTGCTAGGGTGATCCAATTCTCCCCTCTGTACATTACTCTATAACCTTTGTGGTTATATAAATTGTAGCCTGCTTATTGAAGACTTTAACAGCTAACATCCACATGTAAAAAATACATTCCATATGTATCATTTTGGATTTGAACTTTGTCATTCAGGGTAATTTTTTTCTATCTCTATCCATTTACCTGCAGATTTCATGATTTAATTTTTAAGAAAGCACCAAGAAGTACTTCACTGTGTAAATGTACCCCATTTTCTTTATTCAATCTTCTATTGATTGACATATAAGCTGTTTCCAATTTCTTGCTATTATGAATAGAATAACAATGAACATGGTTGAACAAGTGTGACTATAGCAGGATGTAGAGTCCTTTGGGTGTATATATGACCCAGAGTGATATAACTGTATCTTGAAGTAGATTATCACTGTGGGCCTGTGAGGCAGAGGCCTAGCTGGGTGCAAGAGTTCTGGCAGAGGGAAGAGGGGCAGGGGAGCAGGCAGGGAAGTCGCTTCTGCAGCAGCTGGTTCCACCTCAGCCTTTGCCCTGCTACCATCTTGGTTACCCGCATTGCCCTGTGCTGAGTCTGGTCTGGTGCCTGATGAAAGGCTACCTAAGCCAGGGAGGATCACAGCAGAGCTGTTGGTGGTATTTCAGGAGAGAAGATCTCTCCCCAAGTGTTACAACTCTTATGACAGAAGCTCTCAGATGACTGAGTAGTTCTCATGCACCTTTAATTCCCTGGATAGGATTTATATACAGTTTTGGGGGTGATTCAGTGTTTGCCAGCAGGTATTTCTCATTGGCTTAGACTGAGAGCTTGAGGAAACTATTTATATGTGGGAAGGCTTGGTGCTGCTCCTAAATGACTGATAGTCACACACCTCTCCTGAGGGTGCTGTGGGGACTGTGACAGGGGCCAGGTGGCCCAGGGGGCATTATCAAACTTCATCCATCTCACATAGGTGGAAGCCCCACCGACTAGGTCACCAGGGTTCAAAGTCGGTGCTCAAACTGGGATCAGGCTACCTATGCACAACTCACCTCCCAATATATCCCCAGTTTCTGAGGAACTTCCACAGTGATTTCTATAGTGGAGTCAAATGTTTCAACTCCCACAATCAGTGCATGAGTGTTCCCCTTATCACATATCCTAACTAGCATGAGCTATTGTCTGTTTACTTGGTCTTGGCCATTCTTACTAGTGTAAGATGAAATTTCAAAGTAGTTTTGATTTGCTTTTGCTTGCTGAACATTGATGAACAGGATGTTCAATATTTAAGTGTTTCTTAGCAATTTAGGTTTCCTTTTATGAGAATATTTTTTTTAGATCTGTACCTCATCTTTAAATTTGGTTGTTCTCTTCATGTTCAGTTTTTTTAACTTTTAAAATATATTTTAGACATTGATCAATTATTAAATGTGTAGTTGGAAGAAAATAATTTTCATTCTGTAGTCTGCTGCTTTGTCCAAATGACAGTGGTTTTTTTTTTGTGTGTGTGTGTGTGTGTGATGCAGAGGCTTTTTAGTTTCATGAAGTCCAATTTACTAATTGTTGGTTCTTAGTGCCTGTGCTATCATGTTCTGCTCATAAAGTCTTTGACTCTGCTAATGAGTTCAATATCATTTCCAATTTTCTATTCTGCTAGATTCATTGTATCTGGCTGTATGTTGATATCTTTGATCCATTTGGAGTCGAGTTTTGTACAGGGTTATAAGTATAGATCTATTTGGAGTCTTCAACATGCAGCCAGCTTGTTTGATAAGCGCCAATAGTTGAAGATGCAGTTTTTTAATCCAGTGTGTATTTCTGGCTTACTTATCAAAATCCAGGTATTTATAGGTATGTGCATCTATGTCTGGGTCTTGAAATCAATTCCATTGATCATTTGTATTTTTTCCAGTATCATGCCATTTTTACTACTATAGCCCTATAGTACATTAGATTTTCAAGTCTGAAAAAACATTTCCCGAGGCCAAAGTTAAATATGAGATAGACTTAGGAGCAGCATCCCATGAGTTGACATTCCTGGGGAACATTGAAAGTTTTATTATTTGTAACTAAGGCTTGGATTTAATATCCATGTATGAGTTCAGAGTAAGTCCCCCATGTAAAATTGCATATTTCTCGTGTAAAGAAACTATTAGTAAATTACTGCTATGTTCCTGAGGGCAAAAAAAGCAAAGGAGTTTGTTTGTCTCAGGCTATGTTCTTAGCAAAGAAAAAATGTGTCTGTCCCTTTGTAATCACAGACCTGCTTTCACATGTCTTTTGGATTTGAATTTAGACTTTACTTATCAAGAAATCCACAAATGAAAAATTATATCATAAAATTTATAATATTCCCTTTCAGGTATTCTATATACAAATGTCTTTGTATATAGATGTCAAAATGCCATCCAGTAAGAATAAGAACAAAGAAAGTATGAAGTGGAAAATTACTAAGAAACAGATAGTTGTTGGTAATCAAGGGACTCTCCTATTGATTTTCTCTACTGACAAAATGGAGTAATGTATCTCTATTTTGTATACTATCCTTAGTATTTGTAACTGAGTCTGATATTCAACTAACATGAATAAAGCTGAAATTTTCTTATAAACTGAAAGTTCCTCACTGACAGAACTATTAAATGATATAATTTTTTCTCTATTTTTGTTTTGTTTTGTTTTGTTTTTCTTTTTCTTTTGTTGTTCATAAACTTTCTTTTTTTCTTTATTTTTCTATATATTCTTTGTTTACATTCCAAAGGCTTTCCCCTTTCCCATTTCCCCCCTCACCATATGTCCCATAAGTCCTCTTCCCTCCACCCTTTCCCCGATCAGCGCCCCCCCCCCATTTCTCTCTTCTGATACTCTCCTACAAATCTGGATCCAGTCTTTTCAGGACCAGGGTCCTTTCCTTCCTTCTTCTTGGGAATCTTTTGATTTGCTAATTGTGCCTTGAGTATTCAGAGCTTTTGGGCTCATTAATATCCACTTATCAGTGATTGCATTTCATGTGTATTCTTTTGTGATTGGGTTAACTCACTTAGGATGATATTAAGAATAGATAACTTTGAGATAGTAGTCATGAATATAAAAGAGAGAATATACGTTTTTGAGCTAGCAAACAGTGATTAAATCCAGGTTTTCCTAGTTAGTTTACTTGAGACTTAAAAAAAATTACTTAATCTCTTTGACCTTCGGTTTCCTTATTTAATTTTTCTTTTTTTCTTTTCTATATTCTTTGTTTACATTCCAAAGGCTTTACCCATTCCAGTTCGCCCCTCACCATATGTCCCATAAGTCCTCTTCCCCCCTCCCATTCCCCAATCACCCCCCCCCTCCCCACCATTTCTCTGTTCTGGTACTCTCCTACAAAACTGGATTTAGTCTTTTCCGGACCAGGATCCTCTCTATCCTTTTTCTTGGGAATCTTTTGCTTAGCTAATTGTGTCTTGAGTATTCAGAGCTTCTGGGCTCATTAATGTCCATTTATCAGTGATTGCAATTCATGTGTATTCTTTTGTGATTGGGTTAACTCACTTAGGATGATATTTTCCAGATCCAACCATTTGCCTACAAATTGCATGAATTCATTATTTTTAATTGCTGAGTAGTATTCCATTGTATAAATATACCACATTTTCTGTATCCATTCCTCCGTTGAGGGATATCTGGGTTCTTTCCAGCTTCTGGCTATTATAAATAAGGCTGCTATGAACATAGTGGAGCATGTGTCTTTATTGCATGCAGGGGAATTCTCTGGGTATATATATGCCCAGGAGTGGTATGACTGGGTCCTCTGGAAGTGTCATGCCCAAGTTACTGAGGAACCGCCATACTGATTTCCAGAGCAGTTGTACCATCTTCCAATCCCACCAACAATGGAGGAGTGTTCCTCTTTCTCCACATCCTTGCCAGTACCTGTTGTCTCTTGAGTTTTTAATCCTAGCCATTCTGACTGTTGTGAGGTGGAATCTCAGGGTTGTTTTGATTTGCATTTCCCTGATGACTAATGATGTTGAACATCTCTTAAGGTGCTTCTCAGCCATCTGAATTTGTTCTGGTGAAAATTCCTTGTTTAGCTCTGTACCCCATTTTTAATAGGGTTATTTGGTTCTTTGGGGTCTAACTTCTTGAGTTCTTTGTATATATTGGATATTAGCCCTCTGTTGAATGTGGGGTTGGTGAAGATCTTTTCCCAATTTGGAGAAATAAAATAATTTTATATATATATATATATATGTATATTTAAATACTATAAATTCTTTATAGTTATTAAATACTATAATTTTTTGTTAGACTCTGGATATTGTACAGAATACATGGACTTATTATACCAAGTGATATGGACAATTATAGACATTCAAAATATGTTTACTAGACTTACATCAGAAATATCAGGTACTGTGTCTCGATAATGGGTAATTGGCTATTTCTGAAAATTTTCTAAAAGAAAAGATTTGTGCTTTGTGCTTTATTTTGCGACCTAAGCTTTGGAATATTTGCTCATACATGTACAAATATGAGAACACCAAGACTGCATACATCACTAAGAAGAATATTTGTACCAATTATTCTCTTTAGACTAAAACATAAGCTATAATTTAATATTTGTATGTTAATTAATTTTAACTTAAAATTGTTACATAGACAAGAATGATTTTAAATGATACGGTTAACATTTCCCTGCTTTCAGTATTATCTTTATAGCAAATCAAATAATAATTATAGTAACTATTAAGTCAAAGTATGAATTAAATTTTAGAGCTAGAGTATTGACTCAGCAGATAAGAGCACTTGTTGTTCTTTAAAAGGACCTATATTCAATTTCCAGCATCTACAAGGTTGCTCATAACGTCTGTAACTCCAGTCTCAGGGGATACAATGTCTTCTGACATGTATAGACTTCAAACACACATGTGGAACACATACACAAATGCAGCAAAACACACACACAGAGAATCTAAAAATGAAATAAAACTTATAGTATAAACCAGCATATATCCTCTCTTTCTAGGTAGATAAATATGAAAATGGAAACTAAGTCAGATTATGTAACCTTAATCATGATACTTGATGATATTTGAATAAGGTCAAGATTTATAAATAAGTATTTGAATATATAAAAGTAACTTAGAATGACACTTCTCAAACAAAACTTTGTGTTTTCTTCTGTCTGCCATCTCAAAGTTAATCATCAAAATTTGTATGGAAATTCTTTTTAGTGAAATCAGAATGAAAAAAATAATTTAAGTGCTCTTGTTCTTAGGCAGTGTTTGGATAGGTATTTTCAAAGCTTGGAATTTGTTTAATGAGTACACTTTCCTGCTTCTATATGTAGAATTTCCTCTTCTCATGGACAAAATCTTTCTTTCTACGCTTGCACAGACCCAGTGAGAAATCTAATTTTGGTGGTATACAGAAACTCAGTTCTTTGGAAGTGATGTTTATTCTTGTTTTCATTTACTATATCTTGATTTCTTAATTCTGAAGGCAACCTGATTACTTTTTTTCAAGTTCTTGTTTGTGTGTGGGGTTAGTTAGTATACTTTATGATAGGTAAACCCCTATATAAAGTTGATATTATGGTTTTGCCAGTGATTTTAATTAAAATACATTTTTTAACTTTGGTTCATGGCTATGAAACACAGGTGACACATTCTTCGCCTTGTGCTTTTCAACACTCAAGAGAGAATTTGGACTGATCCACCCATATATTTGTTGTCAAACTTCTAGTGGCTCTATTGCTAGGTAGTTCTGCAGTGACTCAGAGAAGTGGGAAAATGTCAGTGTCAAGATCTAAGATGATTGACCTATTGTATCATGTCTGAGGTCCAACAAGATCTGATCTGCTTACTTTTGATTCACTCATCAGAAATGGTAATTGTATATCAACAGTAATGTCTAAGGATGACCTTACAGGCTATATGCTTGCCAGTAGGATATAAGTGACTTATACTTCAAATCAAAAGAGTCAAAGCAACAACTGAAAAACTCTTTCAGGTTTAAAGCATATCACCAGGCTGTATTTAGCCTCCAAATAAAAAGAAGTGGCAAATTTCCAACATGGAAACAAAATACCAGTCAATGGGCCTGGCGTTCCTACAATGTCTTATAGTACCCATTTGCCCATCTTAAGAGACTGAAAGATATATTAGATAATATCAAGGTGGTTCTAGTTGAACTTCTATGCCATAATATATAGAGTAAATTATGTAATATAGAGAGTATAGAGTAAATTGCATATTATAGAGTATAGAGTAAATTGGGTAGTGTTTCAGAGATACAATTTTATTATATTTCTGATCAAAAGGACTCTATAATAAAAAGTTACAAGAAGAGCACTATTTCATTTTATAAGTTCTATATTTTATATTGACACAAAATCATCTATGTACACATGGAATAAAAGTAGAAGTGAAATTGTATGCAGCAAAAAGGCAATTAAGAGCAGGAGAGATAGGAAGGAAAAGCAGAAGTATTAGGGAGTGAGTGGAACATGATCCAAGTATGTTATTTTCTCAAATTAAAATTACCTTGTATAACCCCACATTATAAAAAGTTAAAAAAGGAAGTTGTTTACCGACATTCAAGCAATATATAATGTACAACAAAAACATGAGTGAGCTTCAGAAGACAATGTTAAAAATCAGAATTGTTTATATAGTCTGATTACTTTGCCTATAGATATAGACTTTTATTTCTTGTGATGAGAGGTGGTTCAGGCTTTCTTGATTTAAAAGTATTGCTTGTCTCAAATAGGTTTAAGGAGTTAGCATCTCCATGACTGCAAGAGTGTCCAGAGTAGAAGGCAAACAAGACAGTGTGAATTATTTTGTTTTCTAATCATAGTTCTTAAACTTAATCTAAATCAATTCAAGCATTTTAAACAAAATCCTTTCCCGGATATTAACTTTGACAACTATTCTTCTATATTTAAAAATGTGGTCAACTACTTGTCCTATAATTTTGAATCTCAAAGTAGTACTTCTATAATCACTCCATATTTCTTCTCATTATATGTTAACAAATTCTAACTTTGGATATTTGTGGAGTGAAAGTCATATTATTGATTTAGAATATAACAGAGAATGCCCAACTACCAGCCAACCAATCTATCACTAAGCCTGTGATAGCTTCAGTGTAAAGAACACTTAAGACCTGCTTCCCACCCCAGTGGCACTGTAATGTATAGCAGTTAACTATGAACTATAGTTACCATAGTGTGACACACCTAAAAAATAAAATTAGTTAAAATATAATACTCCTATACTTTATTTAAATCCTCCAACCATCTCTAGTGTTCATGGGACTTTTCTTTATTAATGTCCTACAGAGCACTCAAATATTACAAATGAGAGAGCCTACTCTTTCCTTGTTACAGTCTCCATTTTTGTATATCATATCAATCATCTCAGCACCAGGCCACCAGCGTTTAGTGGGTTCTCTCAAGTTTTATAAGTGATAAACTGTAAAACTGATTCCAGAATCTAGATCTTCTGAGTTGAAACCTTACATATTCTATTGACTAGATGTTGTTTCAGATGACCAAATCCCCTAATAGCTAAGAATCTTCATACCTTAGTACTAACCTGCCTTTGTAACCTAACATTTTCTTCCTTCTTCCTTTCATATATTCTCCATCTACCTGTGCTATACTTAGTTTAGCTTTGTAATGCTTTTTCCAGCATTTTCCTGATCAAATTCTTGACTTTAGTTGACATATTTTCCCCCATCTCACAACAAATTGTTTTTCCTTCATTAGAGTACAGCACCTTTCTTTGATTCATCTTAGTTGGAAGTAGCATTTCTCTCCAATAAATGTCAGCTCACCTGTATGTATTCATGTATTCATTACATTTCACCTTACATTGTTGACTTATCATACTTTTAATGAGTGCCTCTTGTATGTCACTTTTACCTACATTGTATAGATAATCTAGTGAAAAACAATTCCATCCAAGGTTACTTATTCTAGCAGTCTCATTTTCTAGCTGGGAAAAGACTAGTTACAGAGCAGTGTTTACAGAATTTAGAGGGGTAAAGTCTTACCATGAGAAGCATGTGTTTTAGGATTCTGTATCCTATTCAGATCAGGTAGAGGGATGAATGCTGTATTAGATACTTTTCTCAATGGTGTAACAAAATGCCAGACAAAATCATTTAATAGTTTTTTTTGTTTTGTTTTGTTTTTGTTTTTGTTTTTTTTTTTTTTTTTGGCTTCCAACCTCTAGGGTATAGTTCATAATGGCAGGGAATTCATGGTAATAGTAACATGGCTAGGTTGGTCACCTTGGATCTGAAGTGAAGTAGTAGAGAGAGATGGATGCTGGTGCTCAGCCAACCTTCTTTTTATTCCGTTCACAACCCCTGACTGTGGTGGGTTTTGCTTATAGTCAGTTTGGCTCTTCTCAGATTAATGTTTGAGCAAACACCCTCATAGTTAATTTACATTCAGCCATGTTGGCAAGGAGCGTCAACCCTCACAGTAGGCATGAGTAGGAGAGGCATCTAAAGGAGAGGCTAGTATGGTTTCTTTAGGGTGAGATCCTTATATGATCTGTATACCCTGAGACCTTTACAACTGTGCTGTGAGTCAAACTCTATGATATTGTATTTCTTTTCCAGGATCTTTCCTTTATTTTAATTGAGTGAGTTAAAAGTTCATTTTTCTCCTGATAGTAAGATTACAGTTCTAGTTAACCTTTTGAAAGTGAATGAATGTTAATTGAAATATAAGTACTCTAAGTTGAGATTGTTCCTAACTGGGACTTTCCACTTCTCTTACAGCCTAATCTTAAATAGTGAAACAAATGGTTTGGGGATTATTGCAAAAAGGCACCATATAATAGATATGCCTTGTACAGTAGCCTGGTTTTCACTCATGGCACTTGTCATAGTTTGTGATTGTGTATGCAGCTATTTCACAAATTGATGTATTTCACATAATGGAACAAACCTTATGAGAATAAATTTTGTTTATAAGATCACAACTGAGATCTCAGAGTATAAGAGAATACATGACACTTAGTAGATATTAAATATTTATTGGGGGAAGAAGTTTCAAAAATTGTCAATTTTATATATTTTCATACTTTTTATAATCTGTGGTTTATTGATCTATATATTTGCTTATTATATAATGTATGGTTTATTGAACATGGATGTCAAGTGATGAGGAATTTCTTGTTTTGTACTTTCTATTTTTCTTTTCAATGAATACATTGTTTTACCATACACAATCAAGAGATGTAATAATATTCACATATCTCTTTGCTTTACCCTTCTTCAAGAGTGTATTATCAGCACAGAAGACAGTTTCTTTACAAAGGGTAAATTAAACCATGCTGTTTAGTTCTTAAAACTCTTGACAACCTCTAGATGATAGAATGTTCCTTACAAAGAACTACAGAAATTTCTTTTCTTTCTAGTGTGTCTGATTGAACCATAGTCCATTTTTCCATAACAAATTACTAAACACTGAAAGAATCATAAAGAAAACATGATATTCAACTAAAATTTTGCATGTACATGACTGTTGCATCATCATCTCATTGGCTTCTATGTAAGAATAAATATTTAGATATGTTTTTATTTATTATGTTTTCAGGATCTAAACCAGATTGACAATGTATCAAGTACTCATGAAACATATTGTACCAATATTGTCTATTTTCTAGCTTTTTATTCAGAGGATTATAAGAATTTTACCTTCTTTTCCTTTATTGGTGTTACATGTATACATGTGTAAGTACAAAATGTGTAGTCCACTTAGAGTTATTCATATGTATATATATATTTTTAGAGATGACCATTTATTACAGGATAAATAGGTTACTCCTTTTGAGAGAAAACTGATTGTGAGCAATCCTAAATTGTTGTTATTCTTCATCTTATGATGGAGACTTGTGAGATTTTCACCATGCACACTAGCATATCGTCTTGTATTCTCATTGCTCATGTTTTATTTTTCAAGTTTCATAGGTTCCCATCATGAAGTAAATAGAAGACACAGCCTCACAGTAGATGTTTTGGTTCAGGTTTCATCCGTTCTCATCATAGGTTCAGGTTTTATATATAATATATAATATAATATTATATATATATATATATATATATATATTCCAGATTTTTATCCCCCTCCCATTCCACTCTCTGATTGTTTCATATCCCATACCTCCTCCCCCCACTCATCTCCACCAGGCTATCCCTACTACTCCACCCTCCACCCTCCACCCTTACCCTACTGGATCTCTCCACACCCTGTGTCCTCTAGTCTCTTGAGGGTTAGGTGCATCTTCTCTGACTGAACCCAGACCCAGCAGTCCTTTGCTGTATATGTGTTGGGGGCCTCATATCAGGTAGTGTTTGCTGCCTGGTTGGTGGTCCAGTGTCTGAGAGATCTCTATGATTCAGGTTAATTGAGACTGCTGGTCCTCCTACAGAGTCAACCTCCTCCTCAGCTTCTTCCAGCTTTACCTTAATTCAACCACAGGGATTAGCAGCTTCTATCCACTGGTTGAGTGCAAATATCTGCATCTGACTCTTTCATCTGCTTGTTGGGTCTTTCAAATGGCAGTACTCATAGGTCCCTTTTTTTTTTTTGAGCATTCCATAGCCTTAGTAATAGGACCTTGGAGCTTCCTCTTGAGCTGGATCCCACTTTGGGCCTGTCACTAAATCTCCTTTTCTTCAGTTTCCACTCTTCTGTGATTTTTTTCAGAACATTAGATGTTGAGATTGCATTATTTTAGCTGGACACACCAAAGTCAGTTGTTCTCTACATTTTGAGCACTTTTGATTTTTAATAATCTCTGTGTGCTGCCATAGACATTTTGACCACTTGTATATTTCTTTGTCTTGGTTTGCTTGAAAAAGAAGGGTCTTTAATGATGGCTGAGAGCTATAGTCACTTGCGGGTATATGGGTAAATATTTAGAGTGAATTTAGAGATTATACTGGTCTAGGAAATTGGAAGTAGAATGTTCTCCCTTCGAGTTCATGGCCTCACTGCTATGGAAAGTTCCAGGCATAAATTTCCTTCTAGTTAGGAGATCTGTGTAAACTACCAAAGGAGAAAAGTAATCAATAGTCTTATCCAGATGTGATGTTTATGGACTACAATGATAAGTATGGAAATATATCTTCAAAGGTACAACAGAGGCATTTCTATCTTAAGGGTAACCAAAAGTTGCTAAATTTCAAAGAAGACTGTTTTACAGGCAGCAGTTATGCCAATATTTCTTTTTTTTTATCCCTAGTACGTTGAAGGAAATGCAGAATATAGAGTTTGCTATAATGAGCAAATGATGAATCAAATCTAATCATTTGTACTGATTTCTAGATTAGCTGGGTTTTTGGTTCATTTTTAACATTGCTTAAAGGAAAAGAACTGTGCAAAAGCTCTATAAATTGAACAAAACTACAGATGCTTAATTCCTAATACACAAAATATAATTAATTCTTCTTCCCCACCTTTGATGTTCCCTTTGATTGCTCCTACCTAATATTAGTCATTTCCAAGCCAGATAGACTTTATTTTTGGATCACTCATTCTTTTTTACTCCCACTGACATTTTGTACTTATCATTATCATTCTTTCTCTGGATTATTCAGAAACCTTCTAACCCTTTTCTGTTTCTTGTCTTTCCTTCCTAGCCATTCAGTGTACAGGATGCCATATTAATCCCTTAGGGGTTTGCATTTACTCACATTAATTCCTTATTCAGTAAAGTCAAAATCTACATGATAGGTATGACCCCCTATAATTAAAACCTCTTTTTGCCAAATTAAGTGTAGTATTCTCACTCTAGAACAAAGTTTCTTTGTTCTCTTTTTAGTTGGATATCAGTTCATTTACAAAAAAACAAATATGAATTAATTAGGTTTTAAAGAGTAAACATTTATTTTGAATCTATGTTTTAAAAAATTTATTAGAATATATTAATTAGCTAGGCAGTGATGACACATGCATTTAATCCCAGCTCTCAGGAGGCATAGTCAGGCAGATCTTTCAGTTTAGTCCAGCCTGGTCTACAGAGATATTTCCTAGATATCCAAGGCTACCAAAAGAAACCCTGTCTCAAAAAAACAAAACAAACAGAATATATTAATTATACAGAATAAATGGAGTCATTATGGTATTCTATACATGTATGTAACATATTTCAACATATTTATAATGTACTTCAATCATATTCACTCCACATTATACTCACTCGTTACCTCTCACTCCCACTTATCCTCTTCCTTTTCACAACTAGTTCTCCTCTTACTTTGGTATCTTAATTTAGTGACCCAATGAGTTTCATTAGGATTATTTACAGGAGCATGGGTAAGGAGTTATTCACAGAAGTTTGGTCAACTTACCAGTGGAAATACAAGTAATGAAAATGTCCCCCAGCCACCATTAAGTACCTATAGATCTTCAGAGAGGGGTGTGATCTTGTGACCCCATCCTTAGCAACAATTAGCTGCTTATAAACCCTCATAGAGGGGGCACATTCTTATGAACTCGCACCCTTCTTTGATGGAGTATTGACAAGCCCAATCTTCTGCAGCGATTGTTTGCTAATAATTTTGGAGGTTCCAAGACATGACTGACTGGTGTTGTTGCCTTAAGTTTGTGCTGAGCCACCATAGCATAGTATGTGCTTATGCTAGAGTAAAATTTACTCAACTCATGGCCAGAAAAAAGGATGATGAAGAAGAAATTGGTGGTACAGAATCCTCTTTATGAGCATCCCCATAAGGACCACTTGCTAGGCCTTACCTTTCTAAGATTTCACTACATTCCAAGAGTAACACCCTCAAGACCAAGCCTTTAATACATTCTAGATTCTAACTACAGAAGATATTCTTCCTATCTTAATTTCCAGCTTTGAATTTATTTATTTATTTTAATTTATTTATGAATCCTACTGTAATTAGAAAATTATTTGTATATATCAGATGCATTTATAACTCTTTTCATGCTGTTTGTTTCTGAAAAAAAAATGTGTCTTTTCATGCTTCTTTAGTGATTATTTTCAACTTAATGTCAAATGTCATATGCTACTGAATCATTATTTAAGGGAAACGTAAGAGAATATTCAAATAAGTAGTTTTCATTCTATGTAAACTAAGATGAGCTGTGCCACACATTAAAATAAGCCACAAATGTCTGTGGATTGAATAGTTCACTAAGGTCAGGCAATATGCCTGTCTTTCCTCTCACCTAACTAATACCTAACATAGTTTCTGAACAGTACATATTAAAAGAGAATATGTTAAGTGAGTATTGAATGATGTGCTGGAATGTCTTAGGTTTCTATTGCTCTGTAAACCTTAGCTATAAAGGAACTTGCGTTGGAAACAGTTTATTTCATCTTACAGCTCTCTCTTAGGTTAGAATCTATCACTGAAGGACATCAGGGCAACACTTAAGACAGGAACCTGGAGGTGGGAACTAAAGTAGAAGCCATGAAGGAATGTTGCTTATTAGTCTGCTTCCCATCATTTGCACAGCTTTCTTATACAATGGAGGACTACTTACGCAGAAGTGACACCAACCACAAATAAACCGGGCTCTTTCATATTTATGTTTAATCATGAAAGGGTATTTTATCAACTGAGGGTTTTCATGCCAAATATGCCCATGTTTGTATCAAGTTGACAAGAAAAAGACAGGACAAGAGAGAAAGATTATATTCCTCATGGAGAGAGAGAGAGAGAGAGAGAGAGAGAGAGAGAGAGAGAGAGAGAGAGAGAGAGAGAGAAACTGGCAATAGCATGTTTCTTTAAAGCCTCAAATCCCACCAAAAGGGTTATATCTCCTCCAACAAGCTCACCTATTTCTTTTTAAACAGTTGCACTGAGTGGTAGCCATTCTTATTCAAATCACTAATAATGTTCTGTAAACAGTATCATTACTTGAATGTTGATTCTCTTTGAACTCAGTTTGTATTAGACCAGTGTCATTAACAAGATGTAAGACTATGAAAAAATGATGCATTGGTATTCTACTGACAGATTCAGGTAGAATGGAGTCAAAGAGGCCAAACAGAGGCCTTTATGGAGTCAATTAAAGTCTCCACATAAAGATGATTGACTGAAAAACAATCAAAGGCCAAATAAAGTTCCAGATAAACAACCATTCCAATGAAATGTTACTTTTCATTATCATCCATGAATTATTTCAACCAATTGTTTGTGATGGTAGTAAAAAGAGCTTCAATTTAATATTTTTACCTATATCTTAGAAAACTCACTCTGAGACAATAAAAGGATAAAATACTATGGTTTATGTGGAAACAATTTTATTTTTTTTGTTGAAATTGTATTGTTCAATGCCTGTTTTCATATCATCCCGTTTCTTCAACAAATGCATAGGGTCTATGTACTGACTTTTTTCTGATTCTCCAATTCCAGGCTGCAGATAATCCATTATTTGGGACTTTCCCAATATATATATTTTTCCAAATCCAGTATGACATGATCCCAAATCCACAGAATCTAGTGTCGAGAAAAATAAACAAGGATGTTAAGTGACTGCTTTCAGCTTTAGATATAGCAGTTTTAGATTTTAATGGTCTTCTAAAAGTAAAAATCTTACCTAATGGTAAATATTAATTAGGTGTCTTAAGTTTCAAGGCAGGCTAGAGTCATTTATGAGAATATGAAGTAGTCCATATAACCTGCAATCCCTTGAGAATCAAATACATTTGCAGTAGCCATGGTTCTCAGGAGAAAAAGTAAGGCATTTCCCCTTGTAGTTGTATTATTTTGGGTATCATTACAGCACTTAAAACTCATCAAAGACAAGGACTATTACTTGGAATTAAGAGTAGCATCTTAGAAGCAATAAAGTAAAAGCATGTGCTACATGCATGTATATCATTGTCTTAGAAAGTGATGCTGGTTGCAAAGAGAAAAGGGGTGAGGAGGGGCTGAGAGAAATTCTCAGCAAATTCAAGGTAAAGTTATATAGTCTGTTGTTGCCAGTTTCTTAAGAACATGCTGGTAGTTGGTAACTATTCAACGTTAATCTCTCCTCATTTGGGTGATAATAAAACAGAATTCCTTGTCATAAAATCTCATCTTAGATTTTGCTTTGGTGCTGCTGGAAATATGTCTAGATATGTGCTCTACCTCTGAGCTACTCCTACTCAATTCTTTACTATGCATCACCCTTTCTGTTTCCCTTATATGAGCTTTAAAAAAATTATCTTATTCTCCTTCTTTCCTCTTCCAAATCAAGAGACATTTGAAGTATTTTCTTTCTCTGTATATCCTATTTTTTATTGGATATCTTATTTATTTACATTTGAAATGTTATCCCCTTTCCCAATTTTCCTCCCTATCCTATCCTCCCACCCCCTGCTTCTATGAGGGTACTCCCACTCCCACCTCCCTGCCCTTGAATTCCCCTACACTGGGGAATTGAGCTTTCCCAGGGCCAAGAGTCTCTCAGCTCATCAATGTCTGACAAGGCTGTCCTTTGCTACATATGTAGCTGGAATGATGTGTACTCTTTGGTTAGTGGTTTAGTCCCTGGGAGCTCTGGGGGATCTGGTTGGTTGATATTGTTGTTCTTCTTATGGGTTACAAACCCCTTCAGCTCCTTCAGTGCTCAATGGTTGGCTGTAAGCAACTGCCTCTTTATTTGGCAGGCTCTGGCAGAGCCTCTCAGGAGACAGCTATATCAGGCTCCTGTCAGAATGCACTTCTTGGCATCCACAATAGTGCCTGGGTTTGGTGACTGTATATGGGATGGATCCCCAGGTGGGGCAGTCTCTGGATGGTCTTTCCTTCAGTCTTGGCTCCACACTTTATATTTCCTCTCTTGAATATTTTATTCCCCCTTCCAAGAAGGACTGAAGCATCCACACATTGGTCTTTCTTCTTCTTGAGCTTCATATGGTCTGCGAATTGTATCTGTGAGTAGTATTTTGGGGATTCTGAGGTTTGGAGCTACTATCCACTTATCAGTGAGTTCATGCCATGTGTGTTCTTTTGTGATTGGGCTACCTCACTCAGGATGATAGTTTTTAGTTCCATCCATTCGCCTAAGAATTTCATGAATTCATTGTTTTTAATAGCTGAGTAGTACTCCATTGTGTAAATGTATCATTCTTTTGAAGGACATCTGGTTTCTTTCCAGCTTCTGGCTATTATAAATAAGGTTGCTATGAACATAGTGGAGCATGTGTCCTTGTTATATGTTGGAGCATCTTTTGTGTATATGCCCAGGAGTGGTATAGCTGGGTCCTCGCTAATACTATGTTCAATTTTCTGAAGAACTGCAATCCCACCTGCAATGGAGGAGTATTCCTCTTTCTCCATATCCTCTCCAGCATATGCTGTGTGCTCCTGGCAGGTCCCTCTTTAGACAGTTATTTGAGTGAAAGTGGTGATCTTACCTGTGGGCTTAGGAGTGGGAGCACTCCTGGGAGACCAGCTCTCTCCAGGCAGGATTTAGAATGGAGGGCTGTGCAGGACCTTAGCTCTGGAGCACAGATGGAGACCAGAAGCTGTCTGAAAATTTTGAATTCCTACAGTCATACCATCCAATTAAAATGAGTAGTAGGTTGCTGGAGTGGAATCTGGAACCCAGCCCTGACGTCAGATCCATGTATTTTACTTCTTAGTTACTCGAATTCTTCATTCATTCAAGTTAACAATGTCCTCATTATTCTTGTATCTCACAAATAATAAATGGCGTTGTCGATGGAAAGATACTGGTACTGATTATATTGGGAACTACAGAGACTGAACATAGACACCCTTCTCCCACCAATTATTTAACTTTATCTTTTTACATATCTTTCTTTCATTTCGTATAATAATGTATACTGTAAGAAATAATCAGGAGGGCGAGTGGGTGGCAGAGCCCCTTCATAGAAGCAGGGTGAGGGGAAATGGGATAGGGTGCTTGTGGTGGGAAACTGGGAAGCAGGATAACATTTGAAATTAAGTAAATAAAATAACCAATAAAAAGGAAGTCAACTTGAACAGGAAGACTACTGGAAGCCCTAGTAAATAAGCAGTCATAGTTATTCTAATCTTTACAAAATAAACTTTCAACAAACTCCATTCACATTTATACTCTGAAAAGTATCAATGTATCAAGATTATATTGTAATTATATCTATATATAATTTTATAATATATATAATGTTTATATATATAATGTGATTTTGCCTTCATTCATCTATTTGTTTTTATCTGTAATATAATCTCATTCTCAAACTTCTTATATTACTGCATAATGGATATATTACCGACAGATTTATCTTAACCAGTATTTTCTAAACTGGTATATAATATAGGAATAAACACTTTTAGTAATAAAATGTGCTTGGAAACAAGTATATTAAAAATCTACTAGTATATATAATTGCAATATATATACATATTCATACCTATATATGCTAAATGTAAGTTTTTAAGTGCTAGCATTACAGACTTGTATAGTAGTTTCAAGTTAAAGGAATATCATGCTGGCTAATGAGTCCTGGGGATTGAACTTAGGCTTTGTGCCTACCAGGCAAGCACTGTACCAACTGAACTGCATTCTCTGCCCTACTGACTGAGGTATTAAAGTGAAACATACAAACATTCACACACACACACACACACACACACACACACACACACACACAAACTAGGTCTCAGGTCAATGACTTTTTCTTTCAGGCTTTTCTTTGCACAAATATTGAGAAGCCCAGATGTAATGGAATCTTGACACCTAATGGCAGTGCTTCAGAGAAGAAACCAGCTTGTTTCATAAGTGTATTCTGTCATCTCTAAACTCACCACAATCTTATGGCTTAATAAGTAACCTTGCCTAAAGGATGGGGCAATGCCTTGTGATTTTGCCTTATTCCATCTTCTTATGTTCATTTGTAGTTTAATCGCATTCTTAAACTTCTCCTATTACTGCACTGTTGTTACTTTGTTTCCAACCCAATTCCCCAGTAAAAGAAAGCTCAACTCAACAAAACAAGCTACAAGCCTAGACTGGGCGGGCCTCTTGCTCTACTGCTCTACTACTCTGCTTCCATCCATTTTCTCCCATACAACTTGCAGTTTTTCCAGGCCCCCAGCTTCTCTCCCTGCTGCCTCTCTGTTTCTCTCCTTCCCGTTGCTCCTCCTCCTCCTCCTCCTCCTCCTCTTCCTCCTCCTCCTCCTCCTCCTCCTGTTTTATACCCCGTAGCTCCTCCCCTAGACTCTCTGCTCCTCCCACTTTCCTCCTGCCCAATCATTGGCTCAAGCCTTTATTTGAAAAGTTAAGGTGGGAGACGGTTCACAAGGCAACTCCTCATCTGCAGTCCCTCTGAGGAGTGGAATTAGCATCAAAATACAAGCCCAGGGCTATCCATAACACTGCATAATGGATATATTACCCACAGATTTATCTTTACCAGTATTTTCTAAACTGGGATATACCATAGGAATAAACACTTTTAGTAGTAAAATGTGCTTGGAAACTAGTAGGTTAAAAATACTATTTTGGTGAAGTTGGCAGTCTTCAAGGTGGGACTCTTCAAATTTTCAATATATGTGGAAGAAGCCACTTTTCTACTCAAAATGATCTATTCTCTACCAAGCTTTTTAAACTCCCCCATGAGCTGGCCCTGCCTTTCTTTTCAGCATCATCTGGCACCCCTTCTTTAGCCATATTGGCTCTCATACTTTTCCTCGAACACAATGCATTCTTTCTCATCTCCTGATAAACATTTTTTCTATGCCTAAATCTGCCTTGCTCTTGTAATCAAACAGTCTATAATTTCATATTTGAGATAATTGCTTTGGAAAGCCCCCTCTTGATGATTCTAGCTGAAGTTGTTCCAACTTTTTCCCCTGGCATGCTCAGTCTTATGACCTCTGTTTCATTTTGTGCAAATCATTCTTTACTATCTAAAATTATTGTCATTAAATTATGTATTTTCTGGCTTCCTAACTCAGAAATATATTAGAGTTATGAGGGCAGGGGACATATCTTCATTATTTATCACTGTATATTCAGAATTGTGCAATAGTGCCTGAAGACCCATGAGTGCTTTATAAACATGGGCTTAGATTCAAACCACAAAATATTAAACTGTAAATAATTGAAATACTTAAAATTGATTAAATAAGAAATATTAAGTTAAATGCTATTTGTCCAATAGTATTTTAAGTATATAGTTTCCCTCCTAATACATATGTAAAACCTGAAATAAGAATGCATAACTTTTAGTACACAAGATAAAAAATAATAATTTCTTTTTCTAAGGTTTACAGTTTCAACTTTTAAAGTTGATAATTATAACATTATTACTAATACAGATGTAAACAGTTTTGGTAAAAAAAAATATGGTTCATACCCAGAAAGCTAAGCTAACTATTTTCTTCCTTTTTTATCTTCTCCCACTCAATCATGTATTCACATAAACTTACTCCATGGAAACTTAGCAAAATATCCTAACAATAAAAAGAAATAGAAACAAATAGCTTCCTCTTGATATAGAATTATAGCAGACCATAATACAGACAAGGGAATAAATCAGATGGGTTGCTTAACTTGCTCAATATGTCAGTGAGATGAAATAGCACTTCAGAACATCTCTACCTGTGGGAAAATAGGAGACTTTAGCTAACAGGAATAGCAAGTTGGCACACCAACAGAGTTAATTTCATCTTGTGAACAGAAGGTGGCTAGACAGATGCGTGGTCCGATGTGATAATTACAAGTGTCTGCTTTGAATATAAACTTTTTTTGCTTCATTTTCTCTCCCAGCGAATGAGTTTAAAGAGCTTTTCTTGAGGTTTTTGGTGAGGGTTCTGCTTTCCTGCCAAGGATACTTATTTATTAAATATTTAGTGGAATTCTGGAAGTTGACTTTTAATTATTGTGTGAAGGAGTCTGCTTAGTCATAGATCATAAAATATCATAGTAATATAATTAAAGGGGTCTCTGAATTCAGTTACAAATGTACTGATAATTTAATATTTTAAAAGGAGATGTCTGATTTTAGAAGTGGTAAACCACTGATTTTCACATAAATCTTTGTGGAATCCTAAGAAGATTCAAAAAGAAATAGATGGCAAGTACTGAGAAAATCTAGTGTTGGTTCCTAGAACCCTAGAATGCATGCATCGAGGATTATTTATATCAAATTAATTCTGTTTCATTTGTTTAATAATATGCAAAGGAATAGAAGAGTTCCTGATTTGGGGCTTTAAGCACTAGACTTCTGGGTTTAAAATTACAGTTCAGCCACTTAGAAGTTGTAAAACCTCGCACAATTGGAATCTTGGTATTTCAGTTTTCTGATCTATAAAATTAGGATGGAAGCAGAACCTATTTTGTAAATTATTATTAAGCTGTGATGTTGTTGTAAAATGCTATTAATAACTCTATCATGACCCTGACAGATGATCAGGAGAGAGTTTTATTGATTTATTAATCAGCTTTAGCACAATTACTGGGCGATTACCCCTAAACTATTTTTCTCCACTAGAATGGCTATTTCCCAGCTGAGTTCCCCAAGTTACTTGCTGTTTTATTCTTCCCTGGTTTGTTTCTGCTTCATCAGTCTGTCACCAAGGAATACTTCTTCAGTAATGCTCACCTGGTCCATCTAATGTATGGTAACTTTCTGTTCCCTCTGTCTTCTTTATCCCTCTCTATATTCCCTTTCTTTTGCCCTCTATTTGTGACCCCAGCCTAGTAACTGAAGACATACCTAACTCTGTTCTCCCCACTAATTGGCTGTAGCTACGTTTATTTAACCAATAGCTATAAATTGGTGAGCAGGATTTAAAAAACAAACAAGGGCCAGTGTATGGAGGAAGTCAGATCTTGGGGTTCAGAATGTAGCACCAGACCAATTCCCCAATTGCAGGGCATTTAAAAAAAAGTGCTATTTTAAAAAGCTTATCTATGGACAATGGCACAGTAACTAATAATGGTTCAATGCATGTTAAGAATTTTTTTTAAGAATCTGGAGTTTGAACTTTGTGGACAATATTTTAAGTGATTGTATAACTGGTTGAATAACTCCAATATGATCATATTAATAATAGATTCAAGCCAATTGAAGAAAATTGACACTAGTAATGTGTCCTTCATTCTTGTCTCAATGAATTAGCTGAAAATGTAGTCTATCATTTCTGTAAGCATCAGAAGAGTTTTCCTTAAGTTTTAAATGAAATACACATCACTTTTCTTTTTTCTCCATTTCCTTCTTCCTGGCCCTCTCAGAGAGCCCCTCTCCAATGCTTCCTATGCTCACCACACTCAAGTTGGTAACATCTTTTTATTTATTATGTTATGTATATACATATGTGTATATATATATATATATGTATAACATGCTAAGTCTGTTTTTTTTATTTGTGTGTATGTATTTCTAGAATTACCACTGTATATTAAATAAGGAGTCTCATGCCTGGAAAAGGATAATTCTCTTTCTATTGGTAGTCATTATTATCTGTAGTTCTTTGTCTAGGGATTATACTGTGCAACAATTTCCTTCTTCCATGTCAAGTATCTATTGATATGGCCATTGTCCATGTCCTTTTTATACAGACATTTTAGAGGAGATTGTTTCACATTAGTCTTATTGACATTCTGACTCTTACAACCTATCTACTCCCTCTTTCACATTATTTGTTAGGCCATAGATGCAGGAGCTGTGATGCAGATATATTTTTGAGGGGCTGGGGATTCCTAGCCCACAACCCACAGATTTCTGTATTGTGTCTAGTTATTGTTTGATGTGGTGGCCTCTATTTGCTATAAAGAGAGCCTTCTTTGATGAGAGGCAGTAGCTACACTTATCTATAAGTATAATAATAAGATTTAGAATATATCAGTGAATTACGATGGCCTAGAAAAGTGTCAGTAGTCAATTCTTTTCTAAAGTTCACAACCTCACAAGCCTTGGATGCTTGTTAGGTTTCCGGTATCTGACATGATTTTCCTCTCTATTGAGTGGGCCTTAAATCTAGTTAGACAGCTATTGGTTACCACTACTGGTTACGAATCGATAAGTGCCACTTACTGAAAATTTATGGCTATCTTGCCATGCTTGCATTGTTCATAGGAGTTACTGCTGCGTAGGATTGTTTAATTGTTTTTCTCTTTTGGCAGCTTGCACAGTATTTTGTGGAACCACAGAAAAATAGTTTTTCAAGTCAGACACAGCTTGAATCATCCATGTCCGGTGTTCTGGGTATGAGGTAGTAGAAATAATACTATAAAAATGACCATCCAAGCTGGATGGTGGTACCACATACCCAGAACTCCAGAGGCAGATGCAGGTAGACCTCTGAGACCAGCCTAGTCTACAGAGTGAATTCCTGAACAGACAGAACTACACACAAAAAATCCTTATCAAATACCAAAACAACCACTACCATTGCTAACAATGACAAAAACCATAAGCAATTTACAGATTCAATGCAATCCAAGTCAAAATATTCAGAGCATTTGTGATATAAATGTAGTAAAACTATCCTAAAATTCATATGGAAACATGAATTCTGAGCTAAAAGAATACTGGGGGAATAGAAATTCTAGTCTTCAAGATACATAGCTATAATAATAAAAATAGTATGGTAATGGTATAAAAACAGCCACACTGATCAATGAAGTAAAATATAAAAAATTGTTTTTTTCATTATAAGAGAGATATTTTTAAAAGATTTATATGTATATGTATATATATATATATATATACATATATATATATATACACACACACACATACACAAACCCACACACTGTGCATTGAGTTAAATATAGAGGTAATATATTCCACCTCATTCTGATAGTATTTATATTACATATTATTAAATACTTAATCATTGAGTATGTTATATAATTTGTTGTTTTTTTTTCTATTTACAAGATGAGGTGTTACAACAGGTATTTTTATCTATTATACTCTAAATCAGTAATAGCTGACAAACATATTGTATTTACTATGTTCCAAAGACATTGTGCTTTTTAACTCATTTATATATCAATATATTAGTTAATATTTTTATTCATTATTTTATTTATTTACACTCTTGATGTTGCCGCCTCCTTGTACCCCCTTACAGGTTCTAACCCCATTCCACCATTTCTTTGCC
This sequence comes from Apodemus agrarius, assembly GCA_964023405.1. Lineage (NCBI taxonomy): Eukaryota > Metazoa > Chordata > Mammalia > Rodentia > Muridae > Apodemus > Apodemus agrarius. The sequence continues at coordinate 117,601,115 of OZ030010.1, read as the reverse complement.
ACTTAGAGAGTATGTCCTCCCCAACCTGGTTATCACCACACCCTGGGGCATCAAGTCTACAGGATTAGATGCATCTTCTCCTACTGAGGACAGATAAGTCAGTCCTCTGCTACATAAGTGCTCAGGGTGTTGGACCAGCTAGTGTATGCTCTTTGGTTGGTGATTCAATATCTGGGAGAACTCAAGGATCCAGGTTAGTTGACACTTTCAGTCTTCCTATGTGGTTGCAATCCCTTTCAGTTCATTCAGTCCTTCCCCTGACTCTTTCATAGGGGTTCCCCAACATTCTTCCAGTGCTTGACTGGATGATCTGCATTTGGCTCAGCCAGGTGCTGGTAGAGTCTCTCAGAGACAGCCATGTTAGGCTTCTGTCTGTGAGCACAATATAGCATAAGCAATAGTATCTTTTACAAATGTGGGTGCACTTGCATCTGGGGCATAGAAGTTCAGAACTGAGACTTTATCTTGGTGGTTTTATCCCCTTCTCTTTTGATAATTTTTGGTTGAAAGTTTCTTTTAATTGATATTAGAATTGTTGTTTCAGATTATTTTGGGGCACCATTTGCTTGGGAAACTTTTTTTTATAGCCCTTTACTCTGAGATGGTGTCTGTGTTTGTTATTAAGGTATGTTTCTTGTATACATCAAAATGTTGGATCCTGTTTATGTGTCCAGTCTGTTAGCCCATGTCTTCTTTATTGTAGAGAATTGAGTCCATTGATGTTCAGGGTTTGGGGGAGCAGGCACCCTCATCTGCCATGGGTGTAGGTGTAGATAGAGACTGGAAGGGCAGTAGGGATTGTGGTTGATTTATCAGAGGTGACATTCATGTAGAAATTTGACACTAGTTAATCAGTCTTTGACTTGGGTTACCAAATTTTGCTCAAATACTCTTTAGATTTTGGGATTCTATCTGGCTGGGTGTGGATGGGCCTGTGAGTTTATATGAGTAGCTTCCTTGATGTCTCTAGAAGACTGTTTCCCTGTATTAACTCACCACTGCTGGCTCTTACACTAATTACAACTGCCTTGTACAAAGATGCCACATTATAGTAGGTGTTATCGCAGGGATGCAGGGATGGTGCAATATATGGAAATCCATCAATACAATTCACTACATAAACAAACTAAAAGAAAAAAAAAACCTCACATGGTCAGTTCATTAGATGCTGAAAGGCTTTGGAAAAAAAATCAGCATCCTTTCATGCTAAAAGTCTTAGAAAGAACAAGAATTCAAAGTGCATACCTAAACATAGTAAAAACAATGTACAACAAACCAGTAGCCAACATCAAACTAAATGGAGAGAAACTTGAAGCAATCCCACTAAAATCAGGGTCTAGACAAAGCTGCCCCTCTCTCCATATCTTTTTAATACAGTACTTGAAGTTCTAGCTAGAGCAATTAGACAACATAAGGAGGTCAAAGGGATACAGATTGGAAAGGAGGAAGTCAAACTATCACTATTCGCAGATGATATGATAGTATACTTAAGTGACCCCCCCAAAAAAAAACTCCCCCAGAGAAATTCTACAGCTGATAAACAACTTCAGCAAAGTGGATGGTTATGAAATCAACTTAAGCAAATCAGTAGCCTTCCTATACTCAAAGGATAAGCAGGCTGAGAAAGAAATTAGGGAAATGACACCCTTCACAATAGCCACAAACAATATAAAGTATCTTGGTGTGACTCTAACCAAACAAGTGAAAGATCTGTATGACAAGAACTTCAGTTCTCTGAAGAAGGAAATCGAAGAAGACCTCAGAAAATGGAAAGATCTTCTATGCTCATGGATCAGCTGGATTAATATAGTAAAAATGGCTATCTTGCCAAAAGCAATATATAGATTAAATGCAATGCCCATCAAAATCCCAACTCAATTCTTCATAGATCTAGAAAGAGCAATTCTCAAATTCATCTGGAATAACAAAAAAACCAGGATAGCTAAAACTGTTCTCAACAGTAAAAGAAATTCTGGGGGAATCAGTATCCCGGATCTCAAGCAGTACTACAGAGCAATATTGTTAAAAACTGCATGGTACAGTGACAGGCAGGTAGATCAGTGGAATAGAATTGAAGAGCCAGAAATGAACCCACACACCTATGGTCACTTGATCTTTGACAAAGCAGCTAAAACCTTCCAGTGGAAAAAAGATAGCCTTTTCAACAAATGGTACTGGTTCAACTGGAAGTCAGCATGCAGAAGAATGCAAATCAATCCCTTCTTATCTCCTTGTATTAAGCTCAACTTCAAGTGGATCAAGGACCTCCACATAAAACCAGACACACTGCAACTAATAGAAAAGAAACTGGGGAAGACTCTTGAGAACATGGGCACAGGGAAAAGTTTCTGAACAGAACATCAATAGCTTATGCTCTAAGATCAAGAATTGACAAATGGGACCTCATAAAATTACAAAGTTTCTGTAAGGCAAAGGTCACTGTCAAAAGGACAAAAAGGCAACCAACAAATTGGGAAAATATCTTCACCAACCCTACATCTGACAGAGGGCAAATAACCAATATATAGAAAGAACTCAAGAAGGTAGACTCCAGAGAGCCAAATAACCCTATTAAAAATGGGGTACAGAGCTAAACTATGAATTTTCACCTGAAGAATTTCGAATGGCTGAGAAGCACCTTAAGAATTGTTCAACATCATTAATCATTAGGGAAATGCAAATCAAAACAACCCTGAGATTTCTCCTCACACCAGTCAGAATGGCTAAGATAAAAAATTCAGGAGACAGCAGATGTTGGTGAGGATGTGGAGAAAGAGGAACACTCCTCAATTGCTGGTGGGATTACAAGCTGGTACAACCACTCTGGAAATCAGTCTGGCGGTTCCTCCTTCTGTGCATTTATTTTTACTCAGTTCTAGAAATAACTTTCTCAATTTCTTCTTGGACCCATTCAACATTCAACAATTGAGTTATTTAATCTCTATGAATTTGAATGTTTAATAGAAATTTATTCGCTACCAGTTTTAAGTTTTATCGTATTATGGCCAGGTAAGATACAAGAAGTGTGGAAGTTTGAATGAGAGTGGCACCAAGGCTTGGCGTTTAGATGATAAACTGATAGCAAAGGATTAGGAAGTGTGGCATTGTTGGAGGAGGTGTGTCATTGGGGGTAAGATTTGAGATTTCCAAATTACAAGCCAGGCTCTCTTTCTCTCTGTCTGTCTCTGTCTCTGTCTTTGTCTCTCTCTGTTTCCCTCTTCCTGTTCCTCTCTCTCTCTCTTTCTCTCCCCTCCCTCTTTCTCAGACTACACATTGTAGATCAGATGTAATCTCTCAGCTATTTCTTCAGCACAAAGTCTGCCCCTGAATGCTGCCAGAATCCCTACAATGATGATACTAAACCAATTCTATGAACTGTAAGCAAGCTTTAATTAAATGTTTTACTTTATAAGTTACCTTAGTTATGGTGCCTCTTCATAGAAATAGAACACTAGCTAAATGTTATTTCAAAATTTTTTAATTTGTAAAGATTTGTTTTGTGTCCTAGAATGTGGTCTATTTTAAAAATGCTTCCATGTGTTGGTGAGTAGAATATGTATTCTTTGTTGTTTGGTTGGAGTATTCTGTGAATATAGTCTAAGTCCACATGATGTATGATGCCAATTAATTCTGATATTTCTCTGTTTACTTTTGACCAGATTCCCTGTCTATTAGCTACTAATAGATAACTGTTATTTGTTGTCTTTAAATACAGTAGCAATTTTTTTTTGATTTTTGACATTCTAGAGTTTGGTGAATATATGTTTAAGATAGTAATATTTCCTTAGCTAACTGTTTCCTTGGTTAGAATAAAGTGTCCTTCTTTATCTCTTCAAATTAGTTTTATTTTGATGTCTATTTTATCAGCTATTAGGAGAGTGACATATGCTTACTTTCTATTGGATTACTTTTGTCTATCATCTTACTCTAAGGTACTTAAGGTAAGCAGCTATTTTTGATGCTAAGATGTGTTTTTGTAGAGAACATATAACAAATTTTGTTTCTTGATCTGTTCAGTCAGCCTATTACTTTTGATTGAAAAATTGTGGGCAATATATGTAAAGTTATTATTGAGATAAATCTGTTAATTTTGTTTATTATATTGTTAATTTTGGTATTTGTATTTTCTTTGTGTTTCTTTGTATTTTAATAAGTATGGTTTCATATTTCTTTCCAGCATGTCTCTGATTTGTTCATTCCTCTCTTCATCCAGAAGCAATAAGTATTTATACCACAAAATTTTTTCTTTCTCCTTCAATCATGGCAGATAATTTAGCTGGATATATTGTTCTAGTCTGGCTCTCATGGTCTTTTAGAATTTTGAATGCATTTCTCAGGATCTTTTGGCTTTTAATACTTCAATAGAGAAATAAGCTGTTATTCTTATGAGTTTTTCTTTGTATATGACTTGTATTTTTTTCTTTTGCAGCTTTCAATATCAGTTCGTTGTTATAATAACACAGAGTTTTAGCTATGATATGCCATGAGGATTTTATTTTCTGGTCAGTGTTCATTGTGGTTCTTATATCTGTATGGGTGCATCTTTCCTTAGTTTTATAAAGTTTTCTTATGTGACCTTGTTGAAGATCTAGTGCATTTTCTTTCTCATCTATGCCTATAAATTGAAGGGTTTTCCCCATAGTTTCACACATTCTTTTCATGTTCTTTTCTTGTTTGTTTTGCTGTAGTTCATTTTTATGTTCATGTCCTTTGCTTATTTTGTCTAGATCCTATGTTTTATCATCAGTTCTTGATATTCTATCTATTGCTTGGGTCATTCTATTTGTAAGGTTTCCTGTGACTATGCTAGTTGGGTTTTTCAACTCCAACTTATTTTCAGCTTAAGTCCTCTTCAATATTTCTATCTCCTTATTGAATTCACATCTCAAGTCACCGATTAACTTCACCATTTCTATCAGCCTTATATTTATGTTTTTTTCTTTTTTTATTTAATTTTTATTTTCTATATTTTAATGTATCACTGATGCATTTATTTTCCTTAAACCAATCATCCTTAATTTCATTGAACCGTTACTTGTGTCTTTTAAAATTCTTTGGTGAAGTTAATGTTTATTTGTGAAAATTCTTTGCTCTGGAGTCATTCTAGGTAATTCTCATTGGTGAGAATTTTTCACAGTACTGATAGATTTTGGAGAATAGATACTGGCTTAATATTTCATATTGTTGATGTTTTGTGATGAGATCTGGGCATGTGGACTTATTTTTTTAGTTCTAAGTCTGATATGATTAGAACATGTTAAGGCAGGTTAGAAGTAGCTTGGGTAGAATGAAGCTTCATTATAAAGTTATAGGTAGAGATTCTGTGGCCTCCAAATGGTACCATGGCCCACAGCTCTAAGATTTAGTTTGTGTTCTGTCAGTGACTCCCTTCTTTTACAGTTAAAGATCAAGGAAATTATATGCCAAGAACACTAAATATTTCTTCATCATTTTTTATTTCATTGACAGTTGCACCTATACTCAACAATCCACAATAGAAATGGTAAATAAATCTTATTTGGAGGATGGAAGAACGTTAATTATCCCAAAGGCTTTATGCTAACCTTGTAATCTGTGTACTCAATTATACTTACTTGATGTAGAGAGTTAAGTGGGATGTGAATGAGACATGGAACAAGATCTTAAGAAGAACTTCCAGTTTTTCGACCAATGTACCTTCATAGAGTGACACACAGAGACTCTAGAAAGGTTACCAGATTTGATTGTGAAGTGGTAAGGTAAGTAGAAGAAAGGATGGGAGACCACTGAGTCTACACAAATGCTATAAACTACTCATAAAAGTGGCGGTGACATAGAAATATGAACATGTCATTAAATAATAACTATACCTAGTTTTCGGATGGGGCATGTTCCATGGTGTGCATTTTTGATTGGTTAAGCATAGCAAATCCACTTGCTTGAGCACACAGAAGTAGGGATTTTGAAACTACAGTGGAATTTCTTTCTGCCGTACTCAAACACTGGAAATTTTTATAATATAATGGAAATATGTTTTCTAGCAGATGAACACAGTTCTCGTAGAAAGGATCAGGAAGGAAACAGGGCAGTAACTTGGGGAATGTGGACATTGTTTGTCAGCAGGTATCCTTTATGTGAAAAAGAAGTCTATGAGGTCTTCTAAAGGCCTTGTGAATCTTTAGATTGTTAATAACAGGCCAGTCACATTGCTTCCTGTTCCATCAGATTGGAGTTTTGTGGTTTCATAATCATTTTTAGCCAATTCAACCACTTTTTACAAAGCAGGATGGAGTCTTAAGCCAGTGGTTCTTTAGTGCCCTTACAGACAATATCCCTATTGGTTCCCTATACTTTTTGAGGTTTATTCATTATAATGAATCACTCTCTGACAGAGAAGAGCAGGTCATATGTCTCTTTTATGAATTTGGCTGCAGTTATTTGGAATTACATCTCAGCTCCAAACTTTAAACCAAATTCCTCCCACAAATTTTCTTTCTTGCGGAAGCAGACTTTTTGATCACAAGCCTGAGAACTGGTGCAGCCTAATCAGCTTGTCATCACTGAGTGCCACCTATTCTTGTCTTTGGCAAGCATTCATTCTGAAGGGCATCATGCAAAGCTCATGATGCCATCTTCATTGAACTCATGCTTATGAGAAGAAAATAAGGGACTATAGAAAACTTATTTTTAAATTGAATTGAAGTAGTTTTGCCACATTTTAAATGTCAGACGGAACTGTTCCATAGCACAAATCTGCCAAGTCTATGCAGGCGGCTGTTTTCAATAGGACTGTTCGTGCCCTATTGTACTAATCTTTTTTTAAATATACACCTTGCTGGAAAAGGCCAAGAACACCCACACAAGCAGTGGGCACTGTTACTTTTTTCTTGCTCCAAGTGGATGAATAGGTTCTTATTCCATTTGGTATGTTGCACTGCTACGTTTTTCCTATTCGTTTTCCTCCCTTGATGGACACTGAGTCTTTTTGGGACACAGCAGGCAACAGTTCTTGTACTCTCCCACATGGCCATATACTCCTCCAGCCATCTGCCCATCTATCTGGATCCCCTCGATCATGCTTGCCTTTCTCCTCACAGATATTGGATCCTCGGTTAAAGACGATTAGAAATTATAATGCGGTGAATGAATGTGCAGTACTCTGGTGAACCACAACTCCGCTGCCTGTTCAATCAGAAATATTGAAATTCTTCTGATAGAGTATATGTGCATTTTCACATTAGCCAGGTTACCAAAATTGATATGACCTTTGAAAATTCGTAGAATTCTTAGCATAGTAGCTTTGTCTTAATAAATTTGAATTATTGCTTTATAAATCAAAGGTGACCTAGGCTTGAATTCTGCCTTCTAGGTCAGTTATTTGACTCTAGAAACGTTATACACTCTCTCTGAGACAGCTCTTTTTTATCAGCAAAATGGAACTAATAGTACCTATTGGCATGGTGTTCTTGTTCCATAATGATGCTATATTAGTCAAGTAGCTGAAAGAATGTCTAACAGTCATTGTATGTTGTTTTTAGTAATAGTAACTGCAATCAAATAATACAAGACATTTAATTGTATTACTCTTAATTCTCATGTTATCTTATGAATTACTGATTACTGATTCTCTACTTAATGATGTTATATAATCAACAAATATTTTGAAAGATTATCCTTTGTATCTTGAAGATTATCAGGAAGAACACAGAAAGAAATTGGCACATCTCTTATTGAGCTTTTAATATGGTTAGGAAGTTAAAATATTTGGGTATATAGTGAGGTGGGGAGGGTCTGGGTGGAAATTGGGGAGAAGAATATATGATCAAACTAGTCTATGAAAATCTTAGCTATAAAAATACATTTTTATCTATAAATATGACTAATACTAGTACTAGACCCATAATATAGATATAAGATATTTTATTATAGATAAAGTAGAGATATGTTTGTGGACTAGACTGGAAATATTACTGAAAACTAATTTGGGGATATGGCTCAGTCAGTAAAGCCATTTAACTATGAGAACCTTAATTTGATCCCTAGTGCCAACTACAAGTTTGGCATAGCAGCTTTAATCTGTAACCACATTACTGGGGTAGGAAGAAGTCAAGTGGATCTTAGAGGCACACCTCTGTGTCCCCCAGTTAATTAACCAAAAGGGTTAATTAATGGAGAAATGTAGAGGAAGATGCTTGGCATAGACCTATGACTGTCACAAATGTATGCATATACATATACATATACACATGAAAAAGACATCATTTGTAGGAATCTGATGTACAGCTATGTACCTTACCTTTATAATACCATATTATATTGTTCCAAAATAAGTGTCATTTATAGTCTCATGTTTCTAGCGAGGTAATTACAATTTGAGAAACTAATCAACATTGACTAAAGGCATATGGGTCCTAAATGGCAGGTCAAAAATATGAACAATGCTTTCTTTAGTCTAGAACTCATTCTGTTCTCACCATATCAGCTACCTTCTGCTAATGAAAACAGTTTTGTACCATCAGGCAGAACAGATGATGCAAGTAAAGGCATAGCGTCATTGATGTTTAGGAACTAATGAGGCTGCTACAAAGCATTATGAGTTCAAAGAATGAGAAAGGCAAAAAAGAGTCAGGAAAACTAAATATAAAAAATATGTAAACCATGCTAGAGAAAATTTACTGCTCTTCTACAGATACCAAAGACAGAAGACAAGGATCTTATTTTTTGTTGTCCACATACCTATGAGTGATATTTAAGTCAAATATGAATTAGAATGTTGATGTTTTCCCCTTGGGAATATCATTTATATCACCATCCATGTACACACACACACACACACACACACACACACACACACACTATTTAAAAGTTTATAAAAGTCCCTTAGGAAGGTATGTATATGTGGGTGAATATTGAGGGTTTAGCAAGTCAAAATAACCTGGCTTACCAAAGACAGTTTTGTTATATACCAAAATTTCCCTCTACTCTGCCACAGAGATGGTGGTTTGTACTTCTCACTTTATGGTGGTGAAGATAGAAATGATTTGCACTTTTCTTCTGATCAAAACAATCTAGATCTTCCTTAGGATAATGTTGAAAAATCTGTGAAACCATCACTTGCATCACATAGGCACATCCTCACATGCAGGTGGATTAATTTCCAAATGTTCATTTATCATGCAGTTGTTTTAAGATACTCAAGCAGGGCGTGGTGGCTCATGCCTGTAATCCCAGCACTTGGGAGGAAGAGGCAGGCGGATTTCTGAGTTCAAGGCCAGCCTGGTCTACAAAATGAGTTCCAGGACAGCCAGGACCACACAGAGAAACCCTGTCTCCAAAAACCAAAAAAAAAAAAAAAAAAAAAAAAAAAAAAAAAAGATCTTGAATACTCGATGTCCTGAAAGCAATGATAGATAAAATATAGGTACTTGATTTTCTTCCTGTATTTGTGGTGATAACAGAATATTAGAGATTAGAAACTTGATGTATGACAATTATTTTTCTTTCAAGAGAGAATAAGCTGGAGGATCCTGGCTCTCAAGTAGGAAAAGCCATATTATTTTATATGCAATTTGACAGTATCTACTTATTTAAAAGAAAAAAAACCCACATGAAGAGAAACTTCAGATTTCACATGGATTTGTCTCAATATTTAGACTATTTCTACAAAGCCAGTCTTAGTGGGTCAATGTTAGCTTGTTCTCTTTTAGAACAGTGCCTTTCCTTTTCTGCACTAAAAGTACTGGTACTTTTAGTAAGTAGAGCAGGAGACCACCTATAGTGTAGATTAGAGAACACTACTATTATATCCTTATGTCCCAAGTAAAATTTCCACTATTCTACCAGAGTGCCAGAACATTTTACCATTGCTATGCACTTTGTAGAGTGGCATTTTTATCTTTAGTAACTAAAGTGGGGATAATTTTATATAGAGCATATGATCAAAATATTCCAAACAATCAACAACTCCCTATGAGTTAATTTATCAGGTAGAAAGTATTGAGGAAACTGGGTAGAAAAATGGTAAGTTTGAGAGTAGATGTAGGGAGTTAGAGATACTGTGTTCAAGTTCATACAAAGTATAGGCAGTGCAGTTAGAAAAAGGAGCCTTTGTGCCCAAACACTGGTTTCTTTATAGATATGGAGAATTTGATCAGAGTTCAAGAGGATTTTCACTCTATAAAAAATGTGCCACCAGACCAGGTCATGAACAGGAGGAATTAGAACTTATGGTTTGCTTAGAAAAAGTGCAATCAACGTAGGTGTGGTGGCTCCTGACTATAATGCCAATGTTTGGAATGTAAAGGTAAGGGGCTAAGAGACTTGGTTTTAAAAAAGAAAACAAAATTATAATAAAAAATAAAAAGAGGGAATCAACAATAAGTTTTAGTGTGGTTGAGCAAATGAGTTAAGAAAAACCATGTTGACCTTGCTAACAACTTTTCCAACAGTATTAAGAAGTGTTACATGTTAGCCCAAGCATAACAGAGGCCATTAATTGCTATCCCAGTAAAGATAAAAAAGGAAGAATTAGGTGATCTAGGGTCTACAAAGCTTGTCATCACATTAGTGCACAGTAAATACTAAAGTGATCCATTGCCTTGGGTGGCAAGTATTTTATTCCTTTTCCAGGTGAGCATAGTTTTGCTTTCACAGGTGTTAGTTTTGCAGGGTGTATACTCAGAGGCCTGTGTTTTTTTTATCTGACCTTATGGTTCAGAACAAAACTCACTAAACTTATTAACCATTAAACTCATTAACCATTCCACCTTCTCAGCAGAACCATTGTTTGCCTATAAGAATATCTTAAAGGAACAGATCTTAATTTCAGAGTAGACAAACTTCTGTCCCAGCTAAGACTAATTAAAGAAGTTTGTATGGGTTAGAAATGGAATCAGAGAAAGGAAGAAACAGTTTAGTTGTTGTTTGTTTAAAAAGCATGTCTGGAAAAGACTAGTAATTAGAGCAGAAACTAAAGTAATGAAAGTCACAGAAGTCCAAGTAAAATCCTAACAGGGCTTTTATAATTAGACTTAGTGTCTGATCCTCAATATGAGAACTTATCCTGAATTCAATTGTATATGTGTTTTGGTACAAGCCAGACTAATCACTGAGAGAGTAGTTGCAGATCTTCTTTCCTTGGATGACATTAGAGACTTTACCAGACAATTTCAAAGATGACTCTCCTCAAATCCCCTACTGCTACTATTCAAGTCATCTAATCCTTTCCCATTCAAAGCGGAATGGATTAACTATTCTAACAAATAATACATGTCAGAAATAAAGGGGTATGGTATTACTTTCTGGATTAGCTAATAAAAAAAAGATTCTGTCTTTTGTCGTGGGCACTTACTCAATCTCTTTTGCTTACTTACTATGAAGTAGGGTTATATTTGTCTAACCTTTAGGTTATCTTCAGTTTAAAGCTCAGTCAAGTCTCTCCGGGTGCATGCTGAGATATCAAACTCAGGTCAGACTGGGGACTCAATATCCAGAGCTAAAGATTTTAGTTGTCCACATATAGCTCCAATTCAGTGAGCCTAAAGTGTGACATAATGTTTTCCTTATACTAACTTTTGAACTTCTCAAACAATTCAATAGCAAGTCATTTTCTTTGCCTAGCTGAAGAAATTATGGTTTATGATGTTAACTTACATGCTACGTTTTAGGGTGCAGAGATCTAAACAAAAGTGTTATATCTTGAAAGTTTATTCCTTGGAGTAAGAAGACTTAAGCTCTTTGTCTCTTCATTTAAACAGAGTAACTGACTTTAAAAAGTATATTTTCTGAAACAAGTCACAAAAATTGTGGTTGCTGAATCAGACTGAACATGACAGATGCATTACTTTTAGGAAATATAGTAGTAATTTAATGTATTTGGTAGATAGTCCAGGACCAAGTGACCCTAGCTAAGTAGAGAAATAAACCTATATAGAAAATTACCAAGTGACTATTAGCAGGTAATAATTATTCCTTAGTGTTTAAGGCAGATAATCTCTGATTTTTGTTAATAGTAGTTCAAAAGAATTCAGACAAAGACAATGACCTTAAATGACAGGTCAAGCTGTCATTTACTAGATATACAGGTAAAGCTGTCATTTACTAGATATACGTGTGTGTGTGTGTGTGTGTGTGTGTGTGTGTGTGTGTTGAATAGCATCTTTGAGTCATATTTGTCATCTATAAATGACAACATAATCATCTGTCCAATATGGTATTGTAATAATTATAAATATAAAATGGTCATTATGATAATTTATGTGTAGTAGTAACTTGATAGATGATAGAAACCCTTATTCTTAATTATATAGCTATAGACAAATCTAATATTTTAGCATTATAGTAAGTGTACAGATGCTTGAATTGTTTTGCTGAGAATACTAGGATCAAGAAATTTTTTAAATGGATACATATGTCTAAAAGGAAGGCAGGTGGGTTTGTACCTTAACGTCAGTAAACTCAGCTCCAGCTCTTCTCTCTAACAATTGCTGTTGTGACTTTGGATAGCTTGTTTACCTTGAATCTTACTCTTCATCAATCAAAGTTCAGTTAGTGTTATTTAGAGAAACACAGACACAAACACACACAGAGGCACACACAGACACATACACACACATATTTAAGGATTTGGTTTGCTTGATTGTGGGTGCTAACACATCTGACATCTGCAGTGCTGCTTGGCAGACAGGAAACTTAAGCAGTAGTTTATGCTGTAGTCTTGAGGCAATTGTTTTCTTCTCTAGAAAAAATCTTTCCTTTTAATGTCCCTGAACTGATTGGGTAAGGCTCACCTATGTTATTAAGCATCATCTTCTTAAAGCCTACCCAGGCAAACCAACCTGTAGGTCATACGTGGCTGCATGTTAACAAGGATAGCCATGAATGTTGCTGAATATAAAATTATTAACTTAGTTAAATCATGGGATTCTAAATACTTGATTACATAGTTTTTGAGCATGAATGTTAGAAGGCCACATTGTGTCATAATGTCAAGTAATTGGGCACACCTTAATGAGGATGACTTGGACAAAATATTTTCTCAAATAAAAATAAAAATTCAAAGGCTAATATCTTTGATTCAAAAATTAAGTACTAAACACTGGTTGTATTGAAACATAAAGTAGCTTTCTCAGATGAATAATAATAAATTCATCCTCCAGTTTTGTTTAATAGTTTAAGTTAAATGATCTATGGAGAAAATTGGTTTGCAATATAACAAGGAGTCAAGACAACAGAATTACATGATAACTTAGTTTTAGTTAGGACTATTGAAGGCAATGGAACTCAGCTTGGCTGATATGCATGTTGATTTGTGAGTGTCTGTGAACCACAGTCTGATAGATAGCTCATGAGTTAGTCTCTGGTTTCCTAGGAAAAATATTGTTCTGGTCTCCTAGCACAGAGTGCCACTGAAGCATCTCTCAGTAAGATCCAATCCTTATGCCTACAACAGGGCTACAGGTGGTTTGGCAAGAGTATGCAACTGGTAATGAATTGAACTAGAGACAGCAGCTAAACTAATCAGTGACATCTGCAATGGAAGACTCAAGGGACTCTGGTCTGCAGATCTAAAGAAGAATAACATTTGACAACTTACTTCTTGAAACTCTTTCCCTGGTCTGTGCCATTATTATCTTTCACCATGGTCTTCTTGCTTCTTTCATTGTCCAATTAGCCATATAGCAGCATAAAGTATATTATTACCTACATCTTCTTTGTCAACATACTATTGAGCTCTTCAGCAATATTCTACCCTAGGGAGCCACTCAATGTGCCTATGTTGTCTTGATCACTAATTTCTAGTCTGTACATAAACTTGGTGACTGTTTCATCATATGAATTTCTGGACTTAGTTGTGTTATTGCTGGATTTCCTTAAATCTAAAATTATGGCACTGCTTACATTATTGATTTCTAAGCACTAAAGGAACTGAAGTTCAGGAGGTGTAAAGTATAGCTTGAAAATTATATTTTAAAATTTGCCATTTTGTCTGTGTGTGCCCTTGCCATGATATGTACTAGAGAGCAATGTTGTAAAGTTAGTTCTCTTCTTCTACTCCCACATAGGATCTAGAATTTCAGGATTCAGGTCACCAGATTTGCAAGGTAAATAATGTGTTTGCTTATTGAGCCTGAAAATTAAGTCATGATAATAATTTAGAAGCAATAACTCTTTAATTTAGCTCTCTCTCTCTCTCTCTCTCTCTCTCTCTCTCTCTCTCTCTCTCTCTCTTTCCTTTCCTCCCTTCCTTCCCCCCCCTCTCTCTTTACATCTGAGGGGAGAGTGTTGGAATGTGACTCTGTATCTAAATGGCTCATCTGTGGAAAACCTATAGGTTGCCATATATGATTTGCTTGCAAAACGAAGTTATAATAGTATAACCATTATAAATTATTGATTTAAGGAAAACATGTGACAATGGCAAGCCATTAAAGATGAGTATTATCTAACTGAAGTTACTTATAAATATATATTTAATTCTTTAATAGAAAAAGTAGAGAAGGAAATAGAAAATTTTCATTCATGCTGGGGAATCATAACGCATCTAGGATCTAGGAGATAAGCATATATATAACAATTCCAATGTGATAGCAAACCAAAGGAGAAAACATCACTTTCTCATAAAAATTGATTATCTCACTCTTATCCTTGGATGTTTTTTTACAAACATGTTGATTTGACTTAGTGAGAATTCACCTATACCAAGCTGAACCCAGATATGTGTTGGAACATGTCTGCAAGGCAAGGCATATGAGTTTGTTTTCTGTTTTTTTTTTAAATAATTACCTACTTCCTAAACACTTTTTCTCAGCCTTCTTTCAACTTGTGACAAAATAAAATCAAGTGTTTCTGAGATTCTACTATTACTTTTAAGGAGCTAAAGCAATAAATTGCCAGGGAAGGACAGCATTTAATTTGAGATGTTGTGAACTGATTCGAGAGGGACAGCTTCTGGAAGTCCTAGGACTCCATGCTGTGGCCCTTGAGGTAAGAGCTAGCAAAAGCCAGCAGACCCTTCTCTCCACATTTAAGTTGGACCTGCTCCAGTTTGCCTCTTTATGCCATTTCTTCTGTAGATTTTCAAAAACACAGGGATGAGTCTGAAGGATTGGTACCTTTTGGTGAAGTAACCTACTTATCTCTACCCTGACTGTGTCAGCCCCCATAGTATTTAGCTTTCCCTTTCGTGTCAAAACACTCTCCTCATGTGTTAAACAAGAAAGAAGCATTTTAAAATAGAATTGTTTGTTTTTTTTATTTTCTATATTCTATGTTTACATTCCAAAGGCTTTCCCCTTTCCTAGTTCCCACCCACCATAGTTCCCATAGTTCCTCTCCCCCCAACTATTCCCCAATCATTCCCCCTCCCCCCTCGGTTTCTTTACTAAACTGGATGCAATCTTTACAGGCCCAGGGTCCTCTCCTTTCTTCTTCTTGGGAATCATTTGACTTGCTATTTGTGTCTTGAGTATTTAGGGCTTCTGGGCTCATTAATATCCACTTATCAGTGATTGCATTTCATGTGCATTCTTTTGTGATTGGGTTAATTCACTCAGGATGATATTTTCCAGGTCTAACCATTTACCTACAAATTGCATGAATTCATTATTTAAAAAAAAATAGAATAGTTTGTTAACTAAAAGGTACAATCTGTAAATTCTGCTACCAAAATTCAGCTAGTCAGAATTTTCTCCTCAAACATCAAACAGGTAGACTCTTCATAAAACAAGACCAAATGTGTAATGGTTCTCTTTGCTATCATGATGGCACTTAAGAGCAGGAATATACACTTTGGAATAAAGTTTTCATTTTAAAATAGTAATTAACCAAAAATTATTTTCAGAATAGTTTTAGTTAGATAAAATATTGTATGACTATTAGAATTATTCTATGTCTTCTTCTATTGCTAATTTTATTATGGTATATTTGTCAAAGGGTAAGGATAGAACTCAATTGCATAATACTTGCTTTTTATGAATGAGGTACTGGATTCATATACTCAGCAATAATAAATAACTAATATATTTAAATAAAGGTTATATCACATTGCTTATTGACAATGAACTGAAATTGGCATATTATTATTAACTAAACCCATACATGATTTAGATTTCCTTAACTTTAGCATAATACTAATTTTTTGTTCTCAGAGTCTGCCAAAATATCATATAATATTTTGTTCTTATGGTTTCCTTAAGGATCTCTCTTTAAGACAGGATCTTAATAAGTACAGGCTGGCCTTGAACATGAACATGGTCCTTCTGTCTCTGCCTCCTGCACTCAGGCTCCGCCATGCTGGCTAATACTCTTCTTCACTATGAGGAAGACGTTATTTATTTAATAAATAACCAGTAAAGGCCCAATGCTCTAGTGTAGGGAAATTTAAGGGTGGGGAGGCAGAAGTGGGTAGGTGCATAGGGGGACACCCTCATAGAAGCAGGGAGGGGAAGGATGGGATAGGGAGTTTCCGTGTGTTTGGGGGGGGGATTGGCCCAGGAAGTGAACCTATTAGGAGGTGTGGCCTTGTTGGAGTAGGTGTGTCACTGTGGGTGTGGGCTTAAGACCCTCCCCCTGGCTGCCTGGAAGTTAGTCTTCCACTAGCAGCCTTCAGATGAAGATGTAGAACTCTCAGCTCCTCCTGCACCATGCCTGCCTGGATGCTGCCATGTTCTGCCTTGATGACAATGGACTGAACTGCTGAGCCTGTAAGCCAGCCCCAATTAAATGTTGTCCTTTATAAAACTTGCATTGGTCATGGTGTCTGTTCACAGCAGTAAAACCCAAACTAAGACAGAAGTTGGTACCAGGGACTGGGGTATTGCTGTGATAGGCCTGACCATGCTTTTGTTTGGAAGAATGTGGATTTTGGGACTTTGGATTTGGAAAGTCACGGAATTTTTTAAGTGGGGCTTAATGGGCCAGACTAGTAGGAATATGGAAGACAGTGGTGCTGAGGGACATTTGAACTGTGTAGGCCTGACGGCCCAAGAGGTTTCAGTGGAGAAGAACTTTAATATGTGGCTGAGAGACTGTTTTTGTGATGTTTTGGTAAAGAACATGGCTGCTTTTTCCCATTGTCTGAAGAGACTGTCTAGGACTAAGGTAAAGAGATTCATATTAACTGCATCTGCAAAGGAAGTCTCAAAAAAGCCCAACAAAGACTTTGTTCTCTGGTTAAGTCTGATGAAGAGAATTTTGAACAAACATAGTAAGATGAGAAAGAAAAAGTACAAAATATATAGTGTGAGTATTAAAGGGACTCCAGGAAGTGAAATGGAGCTGAATTCAAGGATATTAAATTGAATTAAGTGAGTGGTGATCTGGCAGCAAGATTCTACCCAGCTAAATTTAGGTCCAGGCTTGGTAGTACAAGCCTTTAATCCCAGGAGACAAAGATAAACAGATCTCTGAGTTCAAGGCCAGTCTAGAACAGAGCAAATTCTAGGTGAAGAAAAACTTTAATCCAGGCTTGGTGGACCACACCTTTAATCCCAGTGCTTAGGAGGCAGTTATGCAGATCCCTGAATTCAAAGTCAGTCTATGGAGCAAGATTTAGGACAGCCAACTTAGGCAGTGAAGAAGCTGGGAAAAAGGAAGCCAGTGATAATGTAATAGAACAAGGGGGCCAATGTTCCAGCTCCTGCAAGCAGCAGAACTCAGCAGCTTCAGCTGCGTGTCTCTGGCTTTATAGTCAAGAGGAGGAGACTACTGGGACAGTTGATGCTGGTTAGCTGGAGCTAAGAAATTAGTGGTGATTAAGAAAAAACCAGCATCACTGAGGTGAAATATGGGAAGTATTTTCTGAGAGCACAAAGAAGCTGTATTTCAGAGATATCCAAGGTTGTATCTCATGCTGCAGCTGTACTTGGTAACGTGTAAGAATCATCCAGGTGGTACTGGTTTTGAAGGCATGAAGGCATCATGAAGAACAGCTGAGGCTTGGTACTGTGAGAAGCCATAGAAGGCCATTGGTGAAAGTGTACCCTCAGTTGTAATTGACAGCCCAGGATTGAAGGGGTCATGCAAAGGAGTTGAGGCTTGGTACAATGAATAGAGCCTATGAGAGGTTTTGGTGAAGCATAGTTACAGTAGAAGACACTAGTATATTGGAGATGCCAGTACCATGGGATGACCACCAAGAACAGCAGTGGCAGTGGAGTGGATCAATCTGAACTTAGAGTGCTACAGAGGGCAGAGCAGGAGAAGTGACACCAGCTCTTTGGAGATACACAGAAGATCATGTGTGGATCTCAGACATTGGAACAAGAAGCTGTGAAGCTGAAATTGACTTTGGGTACCCCAAGATATTAAAGATGCCAGAGCCACAGGATGCCTGCCAAGGAAAGCTGCTAACAGGGAGTGGAACAAGCCTAGAAGAAAGAACCTTGTTGAAGTCAACAAAGATGAAAAAGGAGTTGGATATCTGAAGACTGCTTTGCCATCAGACATGGAGATGCAGAGTTCGGACTTTTCCCAGCTGGTTTCCTGTCTTGCTTGGGGGATTACAGTTAAGTGACTGGATGAATCTCAAAAGAGACCTTGAACTTTGGACTTTTAACACTGTTGAGACTGCTATAGACTACAGGGACTTTTGAAGTTGGACTAAATGTATTTTGCATTATGCTATGTTTCAGTATGGCCCCCATAGACTCATGTTTGAACAAGCCTATGGGGGCCAGGGAGTGGAATGTGATAGTTTGTATATGATTGGCCCAGGAAGTGAACCTATTAGGAGGTGTGGCCTTGTTGGAGTAGGTGTGTCACTGTGGGTTTGGGCTTAAGACCCTCCCCCTGGCTGCCTGGAAGTTAGTCTTCCACTAGCAGCCTTCAGATGAAGATGTAGAACTCTCAGCAACTCCTGTACCATGCCTGCCTGGATGCTGCCATGTTCTGCCTTGATGACAATGGACTGAACCTCTGAGCCTGTAAGCCAGCCCCAATTAAATATTGTCTTTTATAAAACTTGCATTGGTCATGGTGTCTGTTCACAGCAGTAAAACCCAAACTAAGACAGGGGGGCAGGGAACAGGGAAAGGGGATAACATTTGAAATGTAAATAAATAAAATATTTTAATATTTGTATCAAGCGTACAATGATTTAATTTAGCTAATTAGCATATACATCATTGCATACATGTACTTGTAGGAACATTTAAAATGTAGCACACTTAAAATATACATGTTAGCAATTGTGAATGGCTCTTAATTGTAGATAAAATACTCTTCAACAGCAAGTTGAAGCTTCTTCCTGCTGTCTAGGAACTTTGTACCTTTCATTCAAAATCCTTTCAAACTAAAAGGTACAATCTATAAATTCTGCTACCAAAATTCAGCTAGTCTGAATTTTCTCCTCAAACATTATGGGTATGGGTTTTTTTGGGGAAAACATTACAGAGTACAATGCTATTTTTATCACATCCTAGAAAGATGCAAATGCTATATAGGACTTAATATTATACATGCTAATATGGCTGAAGTGGGGTTTGTCTTCAAATTTCCTCCTGCCGCAGATATAGAGACCCCCAGCAAAACATTACGGACAGAGTGAGAGACCTTGGATCACTCAGCCATAAATGGTATGTCTCTACCGAATTCCTCTCATCAGAGTTCAGGAAACATGGAGGAAGAGTAGCTAGAAATGTTTAAGAGCCTGAGGAGATGGAAGACACCAAGAGAACAAGACTGTTGTGGGTTGAATATGTTTGGGCCAGGGAGTGGCACTATAAGGAGGTGTGGCCTTGTTGGAGGAATGGTGTCACTGTTGGGGTAGGCTTTGAGATCCTTCCTGGAAGACACTCTGCTCCTGGTTTCCTTTGAATGAAGATGTAAAACTCTCAGCTCCTCCAGTACCATACCTGCCTGGATGCCATTGTGCTACCTACCATGATAGTAATGGACTGAACTTCAAAAAGAACCAGTGAGTCAGCTCCAATTAAATGTTGTCTGTTACAAGAGCTACTTTGGCCATGGTATCTCTTTAGAGCAATGGAACCCTAATTAAGACAAAGAGCCTCTAAGCCAAACAAGTAAAGCTAATATGAACCCACAGAGACCGAATCTGCATGCACTGGGTCTTCATAGGTTTGAATAGGTCCTGAATTTGCATATATGATTCTTATGCCTTCTCTTGGGCTCATTTCCTTCTGTTAGTTCGTCTTGTTCAACTTTGATGGGATAGTTATTTTGTTATGCCTAGCCGCTAAAGCATTGGTTCTCAACCTTCTTCAAATGTGACTCTTAAATACAGTTTCTTATGTGGTGAGTCACATCAATAAAATTTTATTTATTACTACTTCAAAACTGTAAATTTGCTACTGTTACGAATCATAATATAAATATCTGATATGCAGGGAACCTGATATCCAACTCCTGTGAAAGGGTTATTTGACCCCCAGAGGGATAGCAAACTGCAGGTTGGGAACTGATGCACCAGGGTAAAGGTCATCAACAGAAATGTCATTCATACTTGCCAGGAGAAAGAATACTAGTTTTCTTCAATAGAGTAACACTGGGAATAACAACCCTTCCATGACAGGACGCAAGGACTAGCATATAATTAACTACACAATATTTCTGTGTGATTTTATTTAGTTACAGTTGGGTGGTTTATTATTTTTTCTTTGTGGGTATTATTTTGTTTTCTTTGTTTGAAGGGGGTTATTGTATTGGTCTTTTGTTTTCTGAGAAGGAACTTAAAGTTGGATGGGTAGCGAGATGAAGAGCATCTGGAAGGACTTGGGAGAGGAGAAGAATTTGATCAAAATGTATTTAAATTTAAAATTGTTTTACATAATAGAAATATAATAAAAGAAAGATTATTCTCTTCATCATTTTCCATGATATTCTGTCTAAAAGGAAGTTACTTTGTGTAGCCCCAAAGTGAAGTAGAGAATTTTATGTTCTATTTACTGAGAACTATGGATCTATTTTTCAAACTTTTGCTCAGAATATTTATTGATTCTCTTCCCTTAATATAGTTACTCAACCACTTATTTATGTGTGCATGGATTTATTGATATTCATTTGATACTTTGGTTCATAATTATTTATGAAGACAATGAGATCTAAATATCCTGATCTCAGTAACTTTAGCAGTGAATGGTGTGAGATACTAACTGCAAATATATATTTCACAAATGTACACTCCAGTTACTAGGCTGTGTTCTATGGTGGTATGGGTCAATAGCATAATGGGTCAATTCATTTATTTTGTGGCTATATTTGAGTCACATGGACTCATTGGAAGCTCTTATTAGTTAGTATATTTAGATATACTCCTTTCTGTGCTTGTACATATGAGGCGTGCCTTAATCTTTGGTGTTATAATATGTATGGGCTCATTTTCTCCATTTTCCATCACAGATCTTGAATCACTCATTTTTCTAGTGGGCATGTCTTATATTATTAGATGATGGTATTTGAAACTAAGACTAGGTTTGTATATCTGATATCCACTGTATTTAGACAAAATCTAAGTCCTTTCACCTAATAGGTGTGCATATACTAATTAATATATAACACATATTTAATATGTATTTCTCATTTTATATAATGTGATCTTCAATGTGTTCCTGCTATCACTGATTCTTATCTGTTACAATATGACTCATTAGAGCATTTTTATTACCTGTCTATAGTCTATCTCTTTAATAATACAATCCTATGACACCTCAGTATGCATATACAGAAGTGTTATAAATAGCCCACACTATCATAGGACACACCTTTATAACTAGACTGCAGTGATATTAATCTAACAGAACCTATTTATTTCTGAAGGTACTGAGATCAGGGTATATAACTCTCATATTCTTCCCTGAGGTTCTTGACACATTGCTGCACTTTATATTTTGTGATCCTCAAATCTGCAATGTAAACTTTCCTTAATTTATATACATTGTGATTTACTCTTTATAAGATTCTTTGAGTTTTAACAAGTCACATTATCACATGTTCTTTGTTTCAATATCTGACATCACTACCCTAAAAATGACTTTGTTTGCTCGTACAACCTTCTCCTGACTGAAAATCTCTTGAAACCACTGATTTGTTTCTGAACATCATAAAAGCGGAGCCATATGAGATACTGACTTTTAGTACTTCTTTATTTCAAATTACATGTTTGAGATTTACCCATAATATTGTAGAGACTTATAGACTACTTCTTTTCACCACTAATTACTATTTAACTTTTGGTTGTAGTATAGATTACTTATCTATCCATATATGAAATAGCATCTTGTTTTCTTCCAGTTTTTTAAAAGAATATTACATGCAAATACTTCTGGTTATACGTTATTCAAATCAGTTAATAAATAAAAGGAACATAATTTATGGGTTACATATTAAGTTTTATAATTGACTATACTCTCCTTCAATGTTACTGGACTATTTTGTGTCCTGAATCCTCATCATTATTTGGTACTGTCTTATTCTGTGTATGTCTATTTTAAACACTGTAATATATGTCAATACCTCATTGTTCCTTTAGCTCACATGTCTCTAAAGAATAATTATGCCAATCATATTTTAATATGCTTATATACATTTGTGCTTGTCAGTTTTAAGTGTCATGTCAACACAATCTATATTAGTCTGGGAAGATAGTATCTGTGAGGGATTGCCTAGAACATGTTGGCCTATGATCATGTTTCTATGGGATGTCTTGAGTACATTAACTCAGGTGGCAATATCCATTCACTAATCACAGGTAGATGGCTAGATATATAGTAGTAGGTATGAATTCCTTCCTATTAAGGAGGCCCTGAGAGTAATTAGACAGTTGTGGTTTAGGCCCTCTCGCCCCAAGTAAAAGTGTCATAATTGCACCTTTGGAGATATTTTGTCACGCTGGTCATTGTTGTAACTCATAGTTGGGTAGGACTACTGATTTCTTTCCTTCCCTGGCCTCTTGAATAATACCTGCTAGCACTATGTGAGATAATCCTCAGGGATGAGGCTTTCATGTCAGTTCCACTCAATTTCTTCAAGTGCTTTGTCTTGATTATATGGTGTTTTTAGAAAGTTAGATGTATCTTCAAGTTCTGAGAAGCAACGAAGGCCAATGCCAATAGCTTATATTGTTTGGAGTTCCTTGAACTCCCTTGCTTAATATTCAAAGGAAAGCCTCCCATGCCCATATATATGATTATTTTAAGATAAATATAAAATAATAAATTTCCCTCTGGCTTTCCTAAAATATCTTTAATTTTATCTATTCCTCCCTTTAGCTCTTTCTCTGTATTGCTCTCTCCCCCCTATTCCCCATGTAAGCCATCTCCATTCTCTCATTGCTTAATTCAATGTTGGATTTTATTTGTTTTTAAAAGTACTTTTTATTGTGGGAAATGAAAAGATGGGTTAGTGCTTAAGAGTGCTTGCTGCTTTTGCAGAAGACCTAGATTAGTTCTTAGCATACATATTGCAGATTATAAGCATCAATAACTCCCGATCCAGTGTATATGATATCCTCTTTTGGCCTCTGAGGAACATCAGATCACTATTTACATACACACACACACACACACATACATACATACATACATACATACATACACACATGCATGCAAGCACAAATGTATGTATATATATATAAACTACTTATATACATAAATTAAAAAATGTACCTATCTTTAAAAAGTCTTTATCATGCACACAGGTCTCAAGTGTGATTATATTTAAAATTATATTGTGAATTGGCTTAGGATTTTATTGAATAATTTAGCTACAGATGTTTATATCATCATATTTTTTCTTTAAATTTAATATCATGTAGGTCTTCTTTGACATACTTGTAATAATTGAATCAATTTTGTATTCCTGGGAAGAATCTCACTTTGATACTTCATGCTATTCTTATAAGTTGCTGAAGTAGATTTAATAATATTAAATATTTCACCACTGTGGCCACAAGAGATAATAGTCTGTACTTTACTTAAGATTTTGGTCTGGTTTTTATAATCAGATAATTCAGGGCTTTTAAAATGAACAATGTTTCCTCTATGTAAATTTTACATTTGTATTTTCCCTAAGTGTTTACTAAAATTTATCAGTGAAATTATTTGGGCCTATAATGTTCTGCTATGGTAGTTTTCAAACTGAGAAAGTATTTATTTTATAGATAGATTGATATTTTCTAACAGTAGAGATTGAATGTGTGTGTGCGCGCGCGCGCATGTGCGTGTGCATGTGTGTGTGTGTGTGTGTGTGTGTGTGTGTGTGTGTGCGCGCGCGCGCGCGCACACGCACACGCTTAAGATTTAGCCTATATCATCTAAGTTGTCAAATCCACGGTCACTTTATTTCACAAAATAGTCCCCATTCATTCTTTTTGTGTCCTTGGAGTTATTAATGGTGATCTAAACTTTATTTATGATATAGATAAACTGTTTTCTCACTTCTATTTGTATTCAAAATTTCCAGAGGTTTATCCATTTTGTAGATTTTTTTAACTAAGAGTTTATATTTTCCCTGTGGTGATTTGAATAAGAAATGACCCCTACCATAAAGACATGTATTTAAACACTTGGTACTCTGTTGGTGACATTGTGTGGGAAGGTTTTGTAACTTTTAGGACAAGAATCTTGCTGGAAGAAATAAATCACTAAGGCAGGCTTTGAGATTTTATAGCCATACCTTACTTTAAGCTCTCTTTCTGCTCTGTGTGACATTGAGATGTGATTTCTCAGCTTCCTAGTCTGTTTGCCATGCTTTCCCGGCATTATGAACAGCATGAACATATCATGCTTTGGAACTGTAATTAAAACAAACTAACCATCAAATTGGGATTGGCCAAAGTATTTTATGACAGCAACAGAAAAGTAACAAGTACAGTCCCTTTCCATTATTGTTTTTTTTTATTTTCAATTTCATTGATTTCTGCTGTAGTGAGATTTCCTTATGCTTACTATGGAGTTAATTTACTATTAATTTACATTAAATACTGTTTAATTAATAGCAACATACTATTATTTATAAACTATTAATTATTTACTATTAAGTGTTAGTATACTCTTGTTTTTTCAAGTTGAAATTTGGAGTATTAATTTTTTCATTTTATTTTTCTTCTTTTATTAAACACACATTCTTTTCTAATACATTATAATCTAAATATAGTTTCCCCTTCTTCTACTCCTCCCAATTTCTCCACACCTCTTCTACACTTGATCTTAGCCAAAAGGCCGAGAAGCGATTCCACACCTCTTCAATCTGGGTCTACTCCCTATCTGATTCTCATTAGAAAAAAGTGATAGGCTTCTAGGACATAACCAAACGTCAAAAATAAAATATAATAAGATAAAACCAAAACCATCATTCCAAGACTGAACAAGGCAATCTAACAGAAGGAAAATAACTTCAAGAGTAGGCACACAAATCAGAGATCCACTCATTTACACACTCAGTAGTCCCATAAACATACTAAATTGAAAGCTCTAATATATAAGTAGAGTACCTGGTGAAAACTTTCTTTTCTTTTGTTATAATTTATTTTCTATATTCTTTGTTTACATTCAAAATGCCTTCCCCTTTCCCCATTCCCCCCTCCCCATAAGTCCCATAAGCCCTCTTCCCTCTGCCAGTTTCTCCTCCCATTTCTCTGTCCTGGTACTTCCCTATAATGCTGGATCAAGCCTTTTCAGGGCCAGGACCCTCTCCTTCCTTCTTCTTAGGAATCATTTGATATGTTAATTGTGTCTTGGGTATTCAGAGCTTCTGGGCTAATTAATATCCACTTATCAGTGACTGCATTCCATGTGTATTCTTTTGTGATAGGGTTACCTCACTTAGGATGATATTTTCCAATTCCAATCATTTGCCTAAAAATTTTATGAATTCATTGTTTTTCATTGCTGAGTAGTATTCCATTGTGTAAATATACCACATTTTCTGTATCCATTCCTCCAATGAGGGACATCTGGGTTCTTTCCAGTTTCTGGCTATTATAAATAAGGCTGCTATGAACATAGTAAAGCATGTGTCCTTATTGTATGCTGGGGAATCCTCTGGGTATATGCCCAGGAATGGTATAGCAGGGTCCTCCGGAAGTGTCATGCCCAGTTTTCTGAGGAACCGCCAGACTGATTTCCAGAGTGGATTTTACCAGCTTGCAATCCCACTAGCAGTGGAGGAGTGTTCATCTTTCTCCACATCCTCACCAATACCTGCTGTCTCCTGAGTTTTTATTCTTAGCCATTCTGACTGGTGTGAGGTAAAATCTCAGGGTTGTTTTGATTTGCATTTACCTAATGATTAATGATGTTGAACATATCTTAAGGTGTTTCTCAACCATTCAAAATTATTCAAGTGAAAATTCTTTGTTCAGCTCTGTATCCCATTTTTTAATAGGGTTATTTGGCTCTCTAGAGTCTACCTTTTTGAGTTCTTTGTATATATTGGATATTAGCCCTCTGTCAGATATAGGGTTGGTGAAGATATTTTCCCATGGTTGCCATGTTGTCCTTTTGACAGTGTCCTATGCCTTACAGAAACTTTGTAATTTTATGAGGTCCTATTTGTCAATTCTTGATCTTAGAGCATAAGCAATTGGTGTTCTGTTCAGGAACATTTCCCCTGTGCCCATGTCCTCAAGGGTCTTCCCCAGTTTCTTTTCTATTAGTTTCAGTGTATCTGGTTTTATGTGAAGGTCCTTGATCCACTTGGAGTTGAGCTTACTACAAGGAGATAAGGATGGATCGATTTGCATTCTTCTGCATGCTGACTTCCAGTTGAGCCAGTACCATTTGTGAAAAGGCTATCTTTTTTCCACTGGATGGTTTTAGCTCCTTCGTTGAAGATCAAGTGACCATAGATGTGTGGGTTCATTTCTGGCTCTTCAATTCTATTCCACTGATGTACCTGCCTGTCACTGTGCCAATACCATGCAGTTTTTAACACTATTGCTCTGTAGTAGTGCTTGAGGTCCAGGATATTGATTCCCCCAGAAGTTCTTTTACTGTTGAGAATAGATTTAGCTATCCTGTTTTTTTTTTTTTTTGTTATTCCAGATGAATTTGAGAATTTCTCTTTCTAATTCTTTAAATAACTGAGTTGGTATTTTGATGGGTATTACATTGAATCTGTATATTGCTTTGGCAAGATGGCCATTTTTACTATATTAATCCTGCTGATCCACGAGCATGGAAAATTTTTTCATTTTCTGAGGTCTTCAATTTCCTTTTTCAGAGACTTGAAGTTTTTGTCATACAGATCTTTTACTTGTTTGGTTAGAGTCACACGAAGATACTTTATATTGTTTATTGCTATTGTGAAAGGTGTCATTTCTCTAATTTCTTTCTCAGCCTGTTTATCCTTTGAGTATAAGAAGGCTACTGATTTGTATGAGTTTATTTTATAACCAGCCACTTTGCTGAAGTTGTTTATCAGGTGTAGGAGTTCAATGGTGGACGTTTTTGGGTCACTTAATTATACTATCATATCATCTGTGAATAGTGATAATTTGACTTGTTACTTTCCAATTTGTATCCCTTTCACCTCCTTATGTTGTCTAATTACTCTAGCTAGAACTTTAAGTACTATATTGAAAAGATATGGAGAGAGAGGGCCAGCCTTGTCTAGTCCCTGATTTTAGTGGGATTGCTTCAAGCTTCTCTCCATTTAGTTTGATATTGGCTGCTGGTTTGCTGTATATTGCTTTTACTATGTATAGGTATGGCCCTTGAATTCCTGTTTTTTCCAAGACTTTTAGCACTTAAGGATGCTGAATCTTGTCAAAAGCTTTTTCAGCATCTAGTGGAATGACCATGGGGCTTTTTTTTTCTTTGAGTTTGTTTATAGAGTGGATGGCATTAATGGATTTCCTTATATTGAACCATCCTTGTATCCCAGGGATGAACCTACTTGATCATGGTGAATGATCATTTTCATGTGTTCTTGAATTCAGTTAGCAAGAATTTTATTGAGTATTTTTGCATCAATATTCATTAGGGAAATTGGTCTGAAGTTCTCTTTCTTTGTTGGATCTTTGTTTTGTTTTGTTATCAGCCTAATTGTGACTTCATAGAATGAGTTGGGTTGTATTCCTTCTGTTTCTATTTTGTGCAATAGTTTGAAGAGTATTGGTGTTATGTCTTCTTTGAAGGTCTGATAGGATTCTTCACTAAAACTATCTGGTCCATTGCTTTTCTTATTGGAAGAGTTTCATTGACCACTTCTATTTCTTTAGAGGTTATGGGACTGTTTAGGTGATCTATTTGATCCTGATTTAATTCTGGTATTTGGTAACTGTCTAGGAAATTGTCCATTTCCTCCAGATTCTCCAGTTGTGCAGAGGATAGGTTTTTTAGTAGGATTTTTTAAAAAATTTCCTCAGTTTCTGTTGTTATATCTCCCTTTTCATTTCTAATTTTGTTAATTTGGATACTATCTCTGTACCCTCTAATTAGTCTGGCTAAGGGTTTATCCATCTTCTTTATTTTCTCAAAGAACCAGCTCCTGGTTTTGTTGATTTTTTGTATAGTTCTATTTGTTTCTACTTGATTGATTTCAGCTCTGAGTTAGATGATTTCCTGTCTTCTACCTCTCTTGGGTGAATTAGCTTCTTTTTGTTCCAGGGCTTTAAGGTGTGCCTTTAAGCTGCTAGTGTATGCTCTCTCCAGTTTCTCTTTGGAGGCACTCAGGGCTATGTGTTTTCCTTTTAGCACTGCTTTCATTGTGTCCCATAAATTTAGGTATGTACCTTCATTTTCATTAAATTCTAAAAAGTCTTTGATTTCTTTATTTCTTCCTTGGCCAACGTATCATTGAGTAGAGTATTATTCAGCCTCCAGGTGCATGTGGGCTTTCTGGTGTTTATGGTGCTATTGAAGACCACTCTTACTCCATAGTGATCTGATAGGAGGCATGGGATTAGTTCAATCTTATATTTATTGAGTTCTGTCTTGTGACCAATTATATGACCGATTTTGGAGAAGGTACCATGAGGTGCTGAGAAAAAGATATATTCTTTTGCTTTAGGATGAAATGTTCTATATATATATATATATATATATATATATATATATATGTATGTATCTTTTAAATACAATTGTTCCAAAGTTTCAATTAGTTTCATTGTGTCCCTGTTTAGTTCCTGTTTTCTTGATCAGTCCATTGAGCAGAGTGGAGTTTTGAAGTCACCCACAATTTTTGTGTTAGGTGCAATGTGTGCTTTGAGCTTTAGCAAAGTTTCATTTATGAATGAGTGTGCCCTTGCATTTGGAGCATAGATGTTCAGAATACAGAGTTCTTCTTGGTGGATTTTTCCTTTGACCAGTAAGAAGTGTCCTTCTGTATCCTTTTTGATGACTTTCAGTTGAAAGTCAATTTTATATGATATTAGAATGGCTACTCCAGCGTGTTTCCTGAGACCATTTGCTTGTAATATTGTTTTCTAGCCTTTTACTCTGAGGTAGTGTTTGTCTTTGACACTGAGGTGTGTTTCCTGTATGCAGTAAAATATAGGGTCCTTTTTACATATCCAGTCTGATATTCTATGTCTTTTTATTGTGGAATTGAGTCCACTGATGCTAAGGGACATTAAGGAATAGTGATTATTACTTCCTGTTATTTTTGATGTTATTTTTATGCTTGAGTGGTTATCTTCTTTTGGGTTTGATGAATGAAGGTTGCTATCTTGCTTTTTCCAGGGTGTAGTTTCCCTCCTTGTATTGGTGTTTTCCACCTATTATCCTTTGTAGGGCAGGGTTTGTGGAAAGATATTGTGTAAATTTGGTTTTATCATGGAATATCTTGGTTTTTCCATCTATGGCATTGAGAGTTTTGCTGGGTATAGTAGTCTTGGCTGGCATTTGTGTTCTCTTAGAGTCTGCATGAGATCTGCCCAGGATCTTCTAGCTTTCATCGTTTCTGGTGAGAAGTCTGGTGTAATTCTGATAGGTCTTTATATATTACTTGGCCTTTTTCTCTTACTGCCTTTAATATTCTTTCTTTGTTTAGTACATTTGGGATTTTGATTATTATGTGACAGGAGCTATTTCTGTTCTGGTCCAGTCTGTTTGGAGTTCTGTAGGCTTCTTGTATGTTCATGGGCATCTCTCTCTTTAGGTTAGGGAAGTTTTCTTTCATAATTTTGTTGAAGATATTTGCTTGGCCTTTAAGTTGTAAATCTTTACTTTCATCTATATGTATAATCCTTAGGTTTGGTCTTCTCATTGTGTCCTGGATTTCCTGGATGTTTTGGGTTACAAGCTTTTTGCATTTTCTTTAACTCTATTTGTATTTTCTTTGGCATTTGAGATTCTTTCTTCTATCTCTTGTATTCTGTTGTTGATATTGGCATCTATAACCCTTGATTTCTTCCCAAGATTTTCTTTCTTTTTTTCTTTTCTTTTCTTTTCTTTCTTTCTTTCTTTCTTTCTTTCTTTCTTTCTTTTTTTTTTTTTTGGTTTTTTGAGACAGGGTTTCTCTATGTAGCCCTGGCTGCCTGTCCTGTCCGACTGGGAGCGAAGATCTGGTGAAAACTTTTATAGGCTCTGTTTTTGCTGCATCAGTCTCTGAGTTTATATGAGACTTGTTCAGTTGAGTCAAAGTATTGGCCTTACTGATCAGATGGAAAGGTAAGGATCCACATAGCTCTGGGATAGCACAACGTCCCAATGTAAGGGCATCCTGAGAAATGGGAGCCAGGAACCACATAGATCTGAGAGGAAGCCTCCTCAACAGAAGCATGGCAGCTCCCAGGCAAGAACGTTCATATTCTCAGCCCCGTTCCTTCTTTGCTTTTTCTCTTCTCTTCATTGCTTCTTGTCTTTTTCTGATGGAAGAGTCACACCAAGCAGCAAATTGCATGAAAAATATTTATTGGAGGTTCCATGGAACAGGATAGAGGGCAGGGGTGGCTGCCCTCTCCTTTAGTAGTGGGCAGCAAGGAATTCGTCAAAGGGCCATGCTTATATTAGGGGTACTTAGGCGATGGAGTTTAATAGGTTCGAGATTTCAAGGGTGAGGATTAGTGGGATTTCAAAACCTGACTTGGGGGAGCTCAGAGATTGGTAGGTTTTCCTGTTCAGGGATTGGTGGGTCTTTGTGCTTAGTAATTGGCAGATTTTGTGGGAAGTTCAAGGATTCGTAGGATTTCCTATTCAGGGATTGATTGATTTTGATCAGACTTTTCACTTAAAATTAGCATAATCTGAGAAGGGTCCTGCTGAGGGACTAGAAATGACCTTTGTAACTGTTACAGAGCCTGGAGATAGAGGCCTTTATGACAGAGAGGTCTGTTAGAGGGTTATGGCTGCTGGAGCTCTTCGGGTGGAACATGGCTTTGAGGAATTACAAAGTTTACAATGAGAGTCCCACCCTGTCACTAGAAGAGCATGAATAGGCAACCTTGGGGGCCTTAGTCTCCAAAAGTCCTCCATCCCCTTTCACTCTGACATTTTCTCTACTTCCTCTTTTGTAGGGTTCACTGAGCTCTGAGGGGAGTGATTTGATGGATACATCCTATTTAGAGCTTGGTATTCCAAGATGTTTCTCTTTCTCTGTAAAATATCTGGCCATGAGCCTCTATATTTATTCCCATCTGCTAAGAGAAGGAAGCCCCTCTGATAATGGCATCTGAGTATAGCAGAATATACTCTTATTTTTTTTTTTAGACAAGGTTTTTCTGTATAGCCCTGGCTGTCCTGGAACTCACTCTGTAGACCAGGCAGAAATACTCCTGCCTCTGCCTCCCAAGTGCTAGGATTAAAGGCATGTGTCACTACTGCTCTGCCAGAATATACATTATTGTGATTCCTTAGACCAGTAGTATTTGTCTCTTGGCTATCTAGAATTTGGTTCTTGGTATCACAAGAAGTATCACATATGCGTTGTATCTCATGGACTGTGCCTAAGTCAAATCAGCTATTTGTTGGCTATATCCACAGGTTTAGGTTGCCATTACCCTAACATTTTTCAGGCATGATAGTTTGTAGATCAAAGGTTTTGTTGTTAGATGTATTTGTTTTTCTCATTTGGTAGCCTGCAGAATACCTTAATATGTTAGAGACAGTAGAACGTAACTGTGAGAGATCTATACAGACCCCATCTTGACCACTCTATGTTCAACATGCTGTGTGGGTGTTCTCTTTAGCAATGGATTATTGAGGCCAGTTTATGGAGAGCAAACTTTCATCTTGGCAAGAGCCTGGCTTCTTTAGGGATTTCCATGGGACCCTTTTGGTTAACAACTCAATGGGATAAAACCAATTCCCAGCATTGAAATTCTCAGTACTTTGGTGACAAGAGATGACCAATAGAGGTTCTGTCTCCCTCATTATTTGGAGATTTCAGTAGGATCACCTTTATATATTCTAGAAAGTTTCCATTGCACTATGTTTTCATACAAATGATAAATTGGCTGAGGAAGAAATTAGGGAAGCAATACCCTTCACAATAGCCACAAATATCAAATATTGAAGTAACTCAAATGAAGTAAGACCTGTATGAGAAGAACTTTAAGTCTCTGAAGAAAGAAATGGAGGAAGATATTAGAAGAGAAAAATATCTCCCATGCTCATAGATCAGTAAGTAGAATTAATGTAGTAAAAATGTCCATTTTACCAAAAGCAATCTACAGATTCAACGTAATCCCAAAACAGTTCTTTACAGATATGAAAGAGCAATTGGATATTTCATATTGGAAAACATAAGACCCAGCATAAAACAATCCTGTGCAGTAAACAAACTTCTGGAGGTATCACCATTCCTCAAGCTGTACTACAGAGCAATAGTAATAAAAACTGCATGATATTGTCAAGAAAACAGGTGGATCAATGGAATCAAAAGCAAATTGAAGACCCAGAAATAAAGCTACACACACACACCTTTTTCTTACAATGAAGCCAAAACTATACAATGGAAAAAATAAAGCATCTTTACCAAATGATGCTGGTCTAACTGAATGTCTGTATGTAGAAAAAATGCAGATAGATCCGTATTTCTCACTCTGCACAAAACTCAAGTTCAAGGGA